>WNWK01007265.1:0-95913 GCA_009830355.1 Cherax destructor | reverse complement strand
TTTCCTGCCGTTGCCAGATGTACTGTCCCATACTTGCTGAAGACACGTCCACATCCATTTGATCCGCCTCAAAAGGCACATTCTTTACCTTTACCCATGTGTAGGTGCGAGACACATCCTTTAATCGCACCTGCAACGTCGCATTGACCGTGTAGACGTTGTCCTGATGTCGCTCTACCAATGTCTCATATGCTGCAGCTGTTAACAACTTCACAAAGATCCTGTTCATTCCATTTAGTGCCACTCCATACAGTTCCTCCATATCAATGTTGTATATATCACGAAGAATAGTAGGTATTACTGTAGCCGCCACAGCAGGTTGAATTACTCCTGTAACCATGTATATGCAGACGGTGTTGATGCGGCGTCTGCCCACCGCCGCCATGACAGTGAAAATAAAGTTGCTCACAGTCTCCACCAGGGGCCAGAGACCAGAGTAGCACACCCTTCTCTCACGAGAGCTGGGTGGCGAATGGAGATGATTGTAGGGTTTAGGCTAATATGTTGCCATATATTGTACTGGTGAGATAACAGTCATTATATTATGATGGATGTACCGAGGGGTGTTTTAGATTTCTGTAATAATCATTTGGCTATCATGTATTTGTATTTAAACAATCTAGAGGTACATGAAATAGTGAGAACATAACAAGTAGTCATTTTGTTCTAGTGTGATTACACTGCCAGTATATCATTAAGGATGTTTTCAAAGAATGCATATAGTATAAATATTATGTAGGTATATACTTGTTGGTCAGGTTTTATTGTTCGTTATATACAGAATGTAGACACTGTTTGCTGGTTATTTTGTATTTTGTTGCTCTGGAAGCAATAGTGAAGCGCTGTTTTGTAAGATTTTCTTATTATGTACTATGGTTTTTATAATAAAATATAAAAAAAAAAATACTACTTGTCATATGCATTAACCTTTATTAACAGGTAGTTGTATCTCTCAATTAGTTATACATTGTTAATCCTACATTAGTCATATGATTATAAACATCGATCCTGACATTAACCTCTTATTAAATAACACACACCATCCTAACAACAATTGCCTTTATTACACTGCTTGTCAGGCTAAGACACTACTCAGTGCTAACAATAACATAACAGTATTTAATTATAATGTTAGATCATTAAGCAAGCACTATGATGACCTGCAAGCACTACTCAATTCTCTAAATGTCAGTATGTCTATCATTACTCTCACTGAAACATGGCTAAAACACGATGTTACAAATATCTATTCCATACCTGGCTACACAGCCATACCTGGCTACACAGCCATACACAATTGTAGGCCAGACCAATTAGGAAGTGGAACGGCTATATACTACTCTGATGAACTAGAGTCTATAAATTCTACTTGCACAAGGGATGAATATGGCGAATATACATTTGCTAAATTTAAATCCAAAGACCTTAAAAAACCTCTAACAGTTGGAGCAATATATAGAGTACCTCTCTCCAATATTTACTCATTTTGTGAAAAACTAAGAAACCTGATGAACAAACACCATCTGATACGTACAGGGGACTTCAACATAAACCTCATCCATGACCATGACCCACAAGTAACTGAATTCACAAACACTATGAACAGCTGTTTACTTCTACCGACAATAAGAAAACCTACAAGAATCTCCTAGAGAAATGCCTCCTTACTAGACCATATCTGGACAAACAATATATCGCCATTAAAGGCAGACATAATCACAGATAGCACCACTCACCACTATCCCATCTTTCTCATAACCAACTTATACCAACGCTCTTATATGGGTGTGAAGCATGGGTGGTGAATGTTGCAACAAGGAGAAGGCTGGAGGCAGTGGAGATGTCATGTCTGAGGTCAATGTGTGGTGTGAATATAATGCAGAAAATTCGTAGTTAATAACTTTATTTCAGCATTAAGTGACATTGACTGGCAAAACGAGCTAGCAGACAACTTCGATATTGATGAATGTGTTAATATTTTCTTTACAAAAGCCCAAAACTTCTATAACTTGCATTGCCCAATAAAAACTAAGCAGATCACAGATAAGAGACTAAACAGCCCCTGGCTCACAAACACCATCCTCAAATCTATTGATATAAAACATCTATATGAAAAACAGTACAGAATGGGTCTAATAACAAAGGATCTTTCAAAACGTTACTCGTCAATACTAACCAATCTAATTAGGTGGTCAAAAAAAATTTATTATGAAAACAGATTTCATGATATAAAAGGCGATATGCAAAAGACCTGGAAAACCTTATCTGAAATTCTAGGATCTAAAAAACTGTCACAAAACAGAATGATTAACTTAACTAAACCAGAAGACCCTCTCCTTCATAGGAACAAAGCTAACAAGTAAAATCCCAAACTCAAACATTCAAGCAGCTCTTCTAGCTCTGTACCACTCTCGCATTTACCCTCACCTCACATGGGCATGGGTTCAGCCACAGCAAATCACCTTAAACCTTTAATAACCTAACAAAAAGCTGCAGTGTGATTGATTACTAACTCCTGTATTAGACAACACACTCCACCACTTTTCAAGAGCCTTAACGTGCTTAATATATAAAACATCCACACTTATTATTGTGCCTACTACATACACAGAACACTGCACTCAAATATAAACCTTCCTCTCAGACTTAGTGCACAAACTCTGATGATAATGACTCTAGTACTCCTCACAGCCCTTTCTACCTCACTCTCTTGCTACCCATCTACCCCTACACTATCCACTGCCCCTTGAAGGTTTAGTGCTTCTTTTGATAATAATCCTCTCAAACTCCTCCTTGATAACTATAACAGAACACACAGCCATAATACAAGACACAAATCACTCTTCGATATCCCCTCGTGTCCATCTCTCCCTACGCAAAAATGCTCTGCACGTAAAGGGCCCGAAGATCTGGAATTCATTGCCAGAACACACTAAAGGACCCCTGTCACCTCATCATCCAAAATTAACCAGACAAACCGTACCTAATACCTACTTAGAAGAGTGCACGGTGGTGTGTCCTTAAGTCTGCACCGTTCCTTGTTATGTATTGGCATAGATAGTACTTCATAATTATGGCATGTGCCTATTTTCTCATGTGTGCGGATCTTCTATGAAGGTAATATGACATGTATTAAATGTTTTCTTTTAAATAAAAAATAAAAAAAATCCAAATTAGGATGTCTAAATTAAATTTTTTTAATGGTACTAAATTGTAATACATCATACTGTAAATTGTTTTAAATCTTTATAAACTAATTCAATAGCGTAATTATTCTCTACTAGACTTATCAAACCCATGTAGCATTACCTAATAGAATATTTAATTCTCTTGTACTCACTGTAACTTATCTAATGACCATATGAACTATTATTATTGGGCTTTTGGCATGTACACTCAAGTATTATATTACTCTGTACAACCATGTATCATGTCAAAATAAACTTCTTATTATTCTTATACTTGTGTCATCGAGGCACATTAAGAAATTAATGGTTAAAATTAAACCGTTGTGGCCAGGTTGCAGCAGTCAACATAAACACTTTTTATTTTTAGGTACGAAATCGAGACTCTTGAGCTGATTATTTTTATTTTCTTTCCTTAGATAATTTTGTGTGTGTGTGTGTGTGTGTGTGTGTGTGTGTGGCAGGTTAGCCACACTGTGGCTGCCGTCAGAGGTCTGGATATATAATATTTTAAATAAAAATATGCGACCACTGTCAGCCTCAGAGTTAGTTATCCCTGAGTTACCAGACCCTGCCACGTGGAGGCCAGTGGTTCGTCTTTAAGGTCCACCTCCCCCCACTCTCTACCATCTTGGGGCTTCCTCAGGTCCATGTGTCCAGGAGTCCACCTGTGTCCCCTCAGGTATTCTCCCTTTCCCACTTTTCCAAGGTACTCCCTCTATCTCTTGCCTTCTCTCTGGTTACCTTCTTCTGGATCATGTTTCCAGGTCTCCATCCGTGGGCCCCCGGATGTCAACCCTTCCACACTCCCCACTTTCATTTTTTTGGTGCTTTCCTAGTTCCATGTCTCCACAAGTCCACCTGTGTCCCCTCAGATGACCTTCCTTCCTCACTTCCCCAGGTTCCGCATTTTTATTATTTTTCTATTTTTTGGTGCCTTCCCAAGTCAGTGGTTCCCCACTTCCCAAGGTCAGCGATTTTTGGCCCCTCCCCAGTGACCTTGCTGGATGGGAACTTGGTCTTGTCTAGCGGGTCTACTGTAGTGACTGTCCAGGTGGGTGGAATTACAGGAGGGGACACGCAGAAAACTACGTCCTGTAATTCCACCCACCAAGACAGCCTGGAACAGTAGGCCAGCTAGACGAGACCAAGTGCTCACCCAACTCACCCACCAGGCAGAGGTTACTAACTGATAATCTCGGACTTCTATTTATATTTTATAATTATAAAATGGTTAATTTAATTTTTCCTACCTATGTTGCTGTAGTTACTGTATTTTTTTGTATGTTACCGTACGGTTCTTGTGTTTTACACTAGGGTTTTTTGTGATACTGTATTGTTCATGTGTGTTTCTTCTTTGTCCTCGTGTTTTACTGTTGTTATTTGTTACTGTTCTGTTCTTGCTTGTGAATTTACTCTTCTTTCATGGTACATTACCATTCTTGTATGTTGATGTATTGCTCTTATGTAATGCTGTACTTTCCTGCAACACCCTCCACAACAGTCTCTCCCACAGTGACATTCATGGTTCCCAAAACAATTATGTTCTCTCAAAATTCCCACAAGTTTCACTCAACATTTGGCAGGATTTTTATCACTCTCACCCACACTCATCCCCATGTACAATATTAAAACAAGTGACAATATAAACAACAACAAAACTTTCCTGGCGTAAAACCGACCATAAATTGATAAAAAATATTTCAGAAGTCATCTTGCATGCTGGCAAAATTCACTTCATTGTTAATGTCTCCAGTACTGGTCTTGTATTCACTTATATGTTGCTCATCTGTTCACTTGCAACACTCGCAACACAAATAATGTCTTTTGTAACAATTCGCTTCTTGTTTTACTTTATTCAACTCTTCTTAAATTATGTTGATGCAGACATTCCAGGAGGAAGAGTCCAGGAAGAAGAGTCCAAGAGGAAGAGTCCAGGAAGAAGAGTCCAGGAGGAAGAGTCCAGGAGGAAGAGTCCAGGAAGAAGAGTCCAGGAGGAAGAGTCCAGGAGGAAGAGTCCAAGAAGAAGAGTCCAAGAAGAAGAGTCCAGGAGGAAGAGTCCAGGAGGAAGAGTCCAGGAAGAAGAGTCCAAGAGGAAGAGTCCAAGAGGAAGAGTCCAGGAGGAAGAGTCCAGGAAGAAGAGTCCAGGAGGAAGAGTCCAGGAAGAAGAGACCAGGAGGAAGAGTCCAGGAAGAAGAGTCCAGGAGGAAGAGTCCAGGAGGAAGAGTCCAGGAAGAAGAGTCCAGGAGGAAGAGTCCAGGAGGAAGAGTCCAAGAAGAAGAGTCCAAGAAGAAGAGTCCAGGAGGAAGAGTCCATTAAGAAGAGTCCAGGAGGAAGAGTCCAGGAAGTACAGTTCAGCAGCCATAGTAAAGTATAACAATAATTATAATAAAAATAATGCAATTTTTGTAAATCATTATTAGGATTTTTTAAAAAGTATCTGTTTAAATAATTATTCCATTTATTTAAAATTTTAATAAGATAATAAAATAGATTTCTCTAATAATATTGATTGTTAAATTTTTACTAAGCATAATTTTGATACTAAATGATAGACAACGACGGTAAATAACTAAGTAGATTATTTACTGTCTCTTATAAATTGTAATATTACATTATTTTGAAATGCCTCCATTATTATTTACATTAATACATCTCAGACTTCTATTATGTAGTTGTATATGTTTATGTGTGTATATTTATGTGTCCTTGTGCGTCTCTGTGTCCGTGTGCGTCTCTGTGTCCGTGTGTGTCTCTATGTCCGTGTGCGTCTCTGTGTCCGTGTGCGTCTCTGTGTCCGTGTGCGTCTCTGTCCGTGTGCGTCTCTGTGTCCGTGTGCGTCTCTGTGTCCGTGTGCGTCTCTGTGTCCATGTGCGTCTCTGTGTCCTTGTGCGTCTCTGTGTCCGTGTGCGTCTATGTGTCCATGTGCGTCTCTGTCCGTGTGAGTCTCTGTGTCCGTGTGCGTCTCTGTGTCCGTGTGCGTCTCTGTGTCCCTGTGCGTCTCTGTGTCCGTGTGCGTCTCTGTGTCCGTGTGCGTCTCTGTGTCTGTGTGCGTCTCTGTGTCCATGTGCGTCTCTGTGTCCGTGTGCGTCTCTGTGTCCCTGTGCGTCTCTGTGTCCGTGTGCGTTTCTGTGTCCGTGTGCGTCTCTGTGTCTGTGTGCGTCTCTGTGTCTGTGTGCTTCTCTGTCTCCGTGTGCGTCTCTGTGTCCGTGTGCGTCTCTGTGTCCCTGTGCGTCTCTGTGTCCGTGTGCGTCTCTGTGTCCGTGTGCGTCTCTGTGTCTGTGTGCTTCTCTGTGTCCGTGTGCGTCTCTGTGTCCGTGTGCGTCTCTGTGTCCGTGTGCGTCTCTGTGTCCGTGTGCGTCTCTGTGTCCGTGTGCGTCTGTGTCCGTGTGCGTCTCTGTGTCCGTGTGCGTCTCTGTGTCCGTGTGCGTCTCTGTGTCTGTGTGCGTCTCTGTGTCTGTGTGCTTCTCTGTGTCCGTGTGCGTCTCTGTGTCCGTGTGCGTCTCTGTGTCCGTGTGCGTCTCTGTGTCCGTGTGCGTCTCTGTGTCTGTGTGCGTCTCTGTGTCTGTGTGCTTCTCTGTGTCCGTGTGCGTCTCTGTGTCCGTGTGCGTCTCTGTGTCCGTGTGCGTCTCTGTGCCCGTGTGCGTCTGTGTCCGTGTGCGTCTCTGTGTCTGTGTGCGTCTCTGTGTTGACATCAAGAAATCTGAACCAAAAAGTTACCAGTTTTCTTATTTGTTGCAGTTGGTCACTTTTATATTCACAAGTACACTGACACGTACACAAGTACACTGACACGTACACAAGTACACACGCTTATACAATTACTCAGATATTTGAACACACACACACACACACACACACACACACACACAATAACATGTATGTAAACAGAATTTCCCAAGCTTACATACAAAACCTAATACGTATTCTAACTCTTATATCACTCACATATGTGCACACATTCTCGTGCACATATGTGCACACATTCTTGTGCACATTTCTGTACTTTCTCACACAGTTGTTGAAATTAAATGAAGGGGAATAAAAACAAAAATAAAGAAAATCCTCAGTATATATTTTAATAGAATTGTGTATGAGCGGGATGGAGGAAGCTGTTATAGAGCATTTTGTAGATATCGTAGATATCCTTAACGAGATATCTGATGATACAAAAAATCACAAGTGAGAGAATCTTGTAGAAGATATAGCAAATAAGACTTTTGAATTATCTTATGGAAGGTAAGAAGTAACCGGAAATAATTATTAAATAATTAGTCTCTCTCAGTTTTTAATTTTTCGTGGCTTCATTTCTCTCACCTTCACTATACAGGGAAAAAATATTCACAATCACAAACACAACAAAAATTCTAAGGAAAGAAAATAAGATCTACAAACTCGGAGATTTAATCTCTCGACAAAAAGTATTTCTGTGATGGTTGGTACAACCTGGTCAGTATAACACTGACTTAATGTCTGTGGTGGTTGGTACAACCTGGTCAGTATAACACTGACTTAATGTCTGTGATGGTTGGTACAACCTGGTCAGTATAACACTGACTTAATGTCTGTGGTGGTTGGTACAACCTGGTCAGTATAACACTGACTTAATGTCTGTGGTGGTTGGTACAACCTGGTCAGTATAACACTGACTTAATGTCTGTGGTGGTTGGTACAACCTGGTCAGTATAACACTGTCTTAATGTCTGTGGTGGTTGGTACAACCTGGTCAGTATAACACTGTCTTAATGTCTGTGGTGGTTGGTACAACCTGGTCAGTATAACACTGACTTAATGTCTGTGATGATTGGTACAACCTGGTCAGTATAACACTGTCTTAATGTCTGTGGTGGTTGGTACAACCTGGTCAGTATAACACTGTCTTAATGTCTGTGGTGGCTGTTACAACCTGGTCAGTATAACACTTACTTAATGTCTGTGGTGGTTGTTACAACCTGGTCAGTATAACACTGTCTTAATGTCAGTGGTGGTTGTTACAACCTGGCCAGTATAACACTGTCTTAATGTCTGTGGTGGTTGTTACAACCTGGCCAGTATAACACTGACTTAATGTTTTTGGTCGTGGTTTCAACCTGGCCAGTATAACACTGACTTTATGTCTGTGGTGGTTGGTACAACCTGGCCTGTATAACAGTATAACACTGACTTAATGTCTGTGGTGGTTGGTACAACCTGGCCAGTATAACACTGACTTAATGTCTGTGGTGGTTGGTACAACCTGGCCAGTATAACACTGACTTAATGTCTGTGGTGGTTGGCACAACCTGGTCAGTATAACACTGACTTAGTCTGTGGTGATTGGTACAACCTGGCCAGTATAACACTGACTTAATGTCTGTGGTGGTTGGAACAACCTGGCCAGTATAACACTGACTTAGTCTGTGGTGGTTCGTACAACCTGGCCAGTATAACACTGACTTAATGTCTTTAATACTGCTGCTATATATATTATTATATTGCCCTATTCTTCCACTATTTTACTGTATTGTTCTTCTGCGGTACGTGTGCACTACTGTATTGTTCTTCTGCGGTACTTGTGCACTGCTGTATTATTCTTGTGCGGTACTTGTGCACTGCTGTATTATTCTTGTGCGGTACTTGTGCACTGCTGTATTGTTCTTGTGCGGTACTTGTGCACTGCTGTATTGTTCTTGTGCGGTACTTGTGCACTGCTGTATTGTTCTTGTGCGGTACTTGTGCACTGCTGTATTGTTCTTGTGCGGTACTTGTGCACTGCTGTATTGTTCTTGTGCAGTACTTGTGCACTACTGTATTGTTCTTCTGCGGTACTTGTGCACTGCTGTATTATTCTTGTGCGGTACTTGTGCACTGATGTATTATTCTTGTGCGGTACTGTGCATGCAGTTCTTGCGTATTTGTACATGTATTTCTTGTGCGGTACTTGTGCACTGATGTATTATTCTTGTGCGGTACTTGTGCACTGCTGTATTATTCTTGTGCGGTACTTGTGCACTGCTGTATTGTATCCTCCTGTTGAGAATCCTCAAGCCAGGAAAGGAACCTGGACAGTGGCTAAAACGCATGGGACAAAGTTAAGGCTCAAGAGGACGGGTGGAGAGGTAGAAACAACGAAGACCCAGGAGAATGTTGTGGAAACATCGAACCCATTCTCCGTGCTACCCGATGAATGTGAGTCGACTTCTGGGAGCGTCACGACGAAAGACACAAAGGAAGGTAAAAACATTGTTGTTGTTGGGGACAGTCAGGTTAGGTACATGGATAGGGCTTTCTGTTTGATTGATAGGAGTAGGAGACAGAGGGTTTGCTTTCCTGGGGCTGGGATGGAGGATATTGTTAGCCGTCTGGACGACATCATGAGAGGTAATGGGAGCAATCCTATTATCTGTCTCAGTGCTGGAGGCAACGATGTTGGCAGACGTAGGAGTGAGGACCTGACTAGCAGGTTTAGGTCAGCAATAGACATAATTAGGAAGAAGGTGGGAACCCTGTCATATGTGGTATTTTGCCAAGGAGAGGAGTTGGAAATGAATGGCTGTCCAGGGCAATTGGTGTCAATTGCTGGCTGGACAAATACTGTAAGGAAAATTCAGTAACATTCATTGACAACTGGGACCTCTTCTATGGCAGAAATGACATGTATGCCAGGGATGGGGTTCACTTATCCAGGTCTGGGGTGGGGGCACTGGCAACTGCAGTGGAGGGAGCTGTTAGGGCTTTAAACTAGAAATAGTTAGTGGTATGGGTTTTGGGGGGAAAACAGAGAAGTCCCAGTGTAGTAATATTATAAGTTGTAGGAGAACTAGTAATAGGCAGAATATGGTGGATAGTGGAAAGCTAGTGACACTAGATGACAAGGACAGTAATAGGTATAGTGGAAAATCAGAGATGAGCAGGAAGGGTAAAGATAAAGGAGGGTCTCTATTTATATATTACACCAATAGTCGTAGTGCTAGGAATAAGATGGACGAGTTGAGATTAGTTGCAAGTACGGGTAATATTGATGTTTTTGCAATAACTGAGACATGGTTTAATATGAAAAATCGGGACTTGCCTGCCGAATGTCACATTCAGGGTTTTAAATTGTTCCAAGTAGACAGAAGTATCGGGAAAGGGGGTGGGTGGCACTCTATGTCCGTGATCATTTAAATTGTTGCATAAAAACGGGTATAAAGTCTGAATTAACACATACAGAGTCTGTCTGGATAGAATTTTCAGAGGGGTGTGAAAAATTGATTTTAGGCGTGATTTACCGTCCTCCAAACTTAGATAGGGAACAAGGGAGACTACTTTGGGAGGAAATTGTTAAGGCCACAAGACACGATAACGTAGTAATTCTAGGGGACTTTAACTTTAGTCAGATTGATTGGAATTTCATGACAGGAATTTAGAATCTAACGACTTTTTAGAAGTAGTTCAGGATTGCTTTTGAAGCAGTTTGTAACAGAACCTACAAGGGAAATAACCTACTTGACTTGGTTCTGGCAAGCAAGAAACCCTTGTTAATAATTTAGAAATTACAGAGGAACTCGGCTCAAGCGACCACAAGTCAATTACCTTTAGCATTGAATGGATGTATGATAGTAGGGATAATTCAGTAATGGTCCCAGATTTTCGCTTAGCAGATTATAATGGACTTAGAGAACACTTATCAACTGTGGACTGGGGTGAAGAAGAGAGGTATCAATATGACAGTTTCTTAACACTATACAGGCTGCCCAAAGAACATTTATCCCGTATAAAGAAATTAGATCAAGTAGAAATGACCCAAAATGGATGAATAATAGGCTCAAATATCTTTTAGGGCAGAAGAAAGGAATTTATAGGCGCAAAAAAAGAGGTGAGGGTCATCTTATAAATCAGTATACTGACATTAAGAGGACGTTAAAAGGGAATAAGAAAAGCTAAACGGGACTATGAAATTAAAGTTGCTAGGGATTCAAAAACTAACCCAAAAGTTTTTTCCAGGTTTATAGAACAAAAGTTAGGGATAAGATAGGTCCCCTTAAAAATAACTTTGGGCATCTTACTGACAAGGAGAATGATATGTGCTCTATTTTTAATAATTATTTTCTCTCGGTTTTCACACAGGAAGACATTAATAATATCCCAGTAATTAATTTTTACAGAGGCCCAGAAGAAGATAAATTATGTAATATCACAGTCACTAGCGAAATGATTATGAAACAGCTGGACCGACTGAAACAAAATAAATCGCCGGGTCCTGATGAGCTTTTGCAAGGGTTCTTCAGGAATGCAAAATGGAACTCTGTGAACCAATATCTAACATTTTTAATTTATCTCTTCAAACAGGTGTAGTGTCTGATATGTGGAAGATGGCTAATGTAATTCCTATTTTTAAAGCAGGGGACAAGTCACTACCGTCTAACTACCGCCCAATAAGCCTGACCTCAATTGTAGGCAAATTACTAGAGTCAATTATAGCTGATATTATTAGAAGCCATCTAGATAACCATAATTTGATTAATGATACCCAGCATGGATTCACGAGGGCCGTTCCTGCCTATCTAATTTATTAACCTTCTTCAGTAAAGCTTTTGAGGCTGTTGATCACGATAAAGAATTCGATATTGTATATTTAGACTTTAGTAAGGCTTTTGATAGAGTACCGCACCAGAGACTGTTAAAGAAAGTGGCAGCTCATGGCATTGGGGGAAAAGTGCTGTCATGGATCGAGTCATGGCTCACCAATAGGAAGCAGAGAGTGTGCATAAATGGGGTTAAATCCGAATGGGGACTTGTAACAAGTGGTGTTCCACAGGGATCAGTCTTAGGCCCATTGTTATTTATAATATATATCAATGACCTTGATGAGGGAATTACTAGTGATATGAGCAAATTCGCCGACGACACGAAGATAGGTAGGATAATTGATTCAAACATAGATGTCATAGAACTTCAGGAAGATTTAGACAAACTTAATTCGTGGTCAGAAAAGTGGCAGATGCAGTTCAATGTAGATAAATGCAAGGTTCTGAAGCTCGGGAGTGTCCATAACCCAAGCACTTATAAGTTAAATAACGTAGAACTTAGCCATACAGATTGCGAGAAGGACTTGGGGGTGATGGTAAGCAGCAACCTTAAACCAAGACAGCAATGCCTAAGCGTACGTAATAAGGCAAATAGATTACTGGGATTTATATCAAGAAGTGTTAGCAACAGAAGTCCAGAGGTTATATTACAGCTTTATACATCATTAGTAAGGCCTCACCTAGATTACGCAGCTCAGTTCTGGTCTCCATATTACAGAATGGACATAAATTCGTTAGAAAACATTCAGCGTAGAATGACTAAATTAATACATAGCATTAGAAATCTTCCTTACGAAGAAAGATTGAAAACCCTAAAATTACATTCACTTGTAAGACGTAGAATGAGGGGAGACATGATCGAGGTATACAAGTGGAAAATGGGTATTAACAAAGGGATATAAATAAGGTCTTGAGGGTATCTCTCCAAGAGAGAACCCGCAATAATGGATTCAAGTTAGATAAGTTTAGATTTAGAAAGGATATAGGAAAGTATTGGTTTGGAAATAGGGTAGTTGATGAGTGGAACAGTCTGCCTAGTAGGGTTATTGAAGCTAGGACCTTGGGTAGTTTCAAATTTAGGTTGGATAAATTCATGAGTGAGAGGGGTTGGATTTGAGTGGGACTCGCGCATGAGTGGGTAGAATTGTCAAAGCTTATTTCTTGGGTAGCATTGAAGATTGGGTTGAGCAAATATTCTGTTAGTGGGACGGATTGTGAAGGACCTGCCTAGTATGGGCCAACAGGCCTGCTGCAGTGTTCCTCCTGTGTTCTTGTGCGGTACTTGTGCACTGCTGTATTGTTCTTGTGCGGTACTTGTGCACTGCTGTATTGTTCTTGTGTGGTACTTGTGCACTGCTGTATTGTTCTTGTGCGGTACTTGTGCACTGCTGTATTGTTCTTGTGCGGTACTTGTGCACTGCTGTATTGTTCTTGTGCGGTACTTGTGCACTGCTGTATTGTTCTTGTGTGGTACTTGTGCACTGCTGTATTGTTCTTGTGCGGTACTTGTGCACTGCTGTATTGTTCTTGTGCGGTACGGTACTTGTGCACTGCTGTATTGTTCTTGTGCGGTACTTGTGCACTGATGTATTATTCTTGTGCGGTACTTGTGCACTACTGTATTGTTCTTGTGTGGTACTTGTGCACTGCTGTATTGTTCTTGTGCGGTACTTGTGCACTGCTGTATTGTTCTTGTGTGGTACTTGTGCACTGCTGTATTGTTCTTGTGCGGTACTTGTGCACTACTGTATTGTTCTTGTGCGGTACTTGTGCACTGCTGTATTATTCTTGTGCGGTACTTGTGCACTGCTGTATTGTTCTTGTGTGGTACTTGTGCACTGCTGTATTGTTCTTGTGCGGTACTTGTGCACTGCTGTATTGTTCTTGTGCGGTACGGTACTTGTGCACTGCTGTATTATTCTTGTGCGGTACTTGTGCACTGCTGTATTATTCTTGTGCGGTACTTGTGCACTTTTGCATTGTTCTACTTATGTAAGTGTACTTTTCTTGTGTGTTACTGTACTGTACCTTTCTTCATTGCTATTGAAAGTTAATTTTCTTGTATAATTGTATTTTTTTCAGTGTTACTATACAGTTTTATGTGTTCACTATACAGTTTTATGTGTTCACTATACAGTTTTATGTGTTCACTATACAGTTTTATGTGTTCACTATACAGTTTTATGTGTTCACTATATAGTTTTATGTGTTCACTATACAGTTTTATGTGTTCACTATACAGTTTTATGTGTTCACTATACAGTTCTTGCATGTTACAGTAATTTTCTTTTTGTTACTGTACTTATTGTAAATTACTGTAATGATCCCTTTATCAGCACGCTGGTACTTCCTGAGATGGGAGGGAGAGAGTAGAGGATCTAGATCCCTTCATCAGCACTCTGGCACTTCCTGAGATGGGAGGGAGAGAGTAGAGGATCTAGATCCCTTCATCAGCACTCTGGCACTTCCTGAGATGGGAGGGAGAGAGTAGAGGATCTAGATCCCTTCATCAGCACTCTGACACTTCCTGAGATGGGAGGGAGAGAGTAGAGGATCTAGATCCCTTTATCAGCACGCTGGCACTTCCTGAGATGGGAGGGAGAGAGTAGAGGATCTAGATCCCTTCATCAGCACTCTGGCACTTCCTGAGATGGGAGGGAGAGAGTAGAGGATCTAGATCCCTTCATCAGCACGCTGGCACTTCCTGAGATGGGAGGGAGAGAGTAGAGGATCTAGATCCCTTCATCAGCACGCTGGCACTTCCTGAGATGGGAGGGAGAGAGTAGAGGATCTAGATCCCTTCATCAGCACTCTGACACTTCCTGAGATGGGAGGGAGAGAGTAGAGGATCTAGATCTTTTTATCAGCACGCTGGCACTTCCTGAGATGGGAGGGAGAGAGTAGAGGATCTAGATCCCTTTATCAGCACGCTGGTACTTCCTGAGATGGGAGGGAGAGAGTAGAGGATCTAGATCCCTTTATCAGTATGCAGGTACTTCCTGAGATGGGAGGGAGAGAGTAGAGGATCTAGATCCCTTTATCAGTATGCAGGTACTTCCTGAGATGGGAGGGAGAGAGTAGAGGATCTAGATCCCTTTATCAGTATGCAGGCACTTCCTGAGATGGGAGGGAGAAAGTAGAGGATCAAGATCCCTTCATCAGCACGCTGGCACTTCTTGAGATGGGAGGAATAAAGTAGAGGATCTAGATCCCTTCATCCGCACGCTGGTACTTCCTGAGATGGGAGGAATAAAGTAGAGGATCTAGATCCCTTCATCCTTTCTGTAATATGGAGACCAGAACTGAGCTGCGTAATCTAGGTGAGGCCTTACTAATGATGTATAAAGCTGTAATATAACCGCTGGACTTCTGTTGCTTACACTTCTTGATATAAATCCCAATAATCTATTTGCTTTATTTCTTACGCTTAGGCATTGCTGACTTGGTTTGAGGTTGCTGCTAACCATAACATAAGAACATAAGAAAGGAGGAACACTGCAGCAGGCCTGATGGCCCATACTAGGCAAGTCCTTCACAATCCATCCCACTAACAGAATATTTGCTCAACCCAATTTTCAATGCTACCCAAGAAATAAGCTTTGATAATTCTATTTACTCATAAGAACATAAGAACTTAAGAAAGGAGGAACACTGCAGCAGGCCTGTTGGCCCATTCTAGGCAGGTCCTTCACATTCCATCCCACTAACAGAATATTTGTTCAACCTAATTTTCAATGCTACCCAAGAAATAAGCTTTGATAATTTTATTTACTCATGTGCAATTCCCACTCAAATCCAACCCCTTTCACTCATGAATTTATCCAACCTAAATTTAAAACTACCCAAGGTCCTTGCTTCAATAACCCTACTAGGCAGACTGTTCCACTCATCAACTACCCTATTTCCAAACCAATACTTTCCATATCCTTTCTAAATCTAAACTTATCTAACTTGAATCCATTATTGCGGGTTCTCTTGGAGAGATACCTCAAGACCTTATTTATATCCCCTTTGTTAATACCTCATTTTCCACTTGTATACCTCGATCATGTCTCCTCATTCTACGTCTTACAAGTGAATGTAATTTAAGGGTCTTCAATCTTTCTTCGTAAGGAAGATTTCTAATGCTATGTATTAATTTAGTCATTCTACGCTGAATGTTTTCTAACGAATTTATATCCATTCTGTAATATGGAGACCAGAACTGAGCTGCGTAATCTAGGTGAGGCCTTACTAATTATGTATAAAGCTGTAATATAACCTCTGGACTTCTGTTGCTAACAAAGGGGATATAAATAAGGTCTTGAGGGTATCTCTCCAAGAGAGAACCCGCAATAATGGATTCAAGTTAGATAAGTTTAGATTTAGAAAGGATATAGGAAAGTATTGGTTTGGAAATAGGGTAGTTGATGAATGGAACAGTCTGCCTAGTAGGGTTATTGAAGCAAGGACCTTGGGTAGTTTTAAATTTAGGTTGGATAAATTCATGAGTGAAAGGGGTTGGATTTGAGTGGGAATTGCACATGAGTAAATAAAATTATCAAAGCTTATTTTTTGGGTAGCATTGAAAATTAGGTTGAACAAATATTCTGTTGGTGGGATGGAATGTGAAGGACCTGCCTAGAATGGGCCAACAGGCCTGCTGCAGTGTTCCTCCTTTCTTATGTTCTTATGTAATCTATTTGCCTTATTACGTACGCTTAGGCATTGCTGTCTTGGTTTAAGGTTGCTGCTTACCATCACCCCCAAGTCCTTCTCGCAATCTGTATGGCTAAGTTCTACGTTATTTAACTTATAAGTGCTTGGGTTATGGACACTCCCGAGCTTTAGAACTTTGCATTTATCTACATTGAACTGCATCTGCCATTTTTCTGACCAGGAATTGAGTTTGTCTAAATCCTCCTGTAGTTCACTGACATCTACGTCTGAATCGATTATCCTACCTATCGAAATAAATGGTATAAAATACCGACACAATGGAAAAATAAACACATAAGCAGTATAATGTGATCCTTTATTGACAACGTTTCGCCCACGCAGTGGGCTTTATCGAGTCACAGACAGATCTACAGATCGACAGATCGATAAAGCCCACTGCGTGGGCGAAACGTTGTCAATAAAGGATCACATTATACTGCTTATGTGTTTATTTTTCCATCCTACCTATCTTCGTGTCATCAGCGAATTTGCTCATATCACTAGAAATTCCCTCGTCAAGGTCATTTATATATATTATAAACAACAACGGGCCCAAAACCGATCCCTGAGGAACGCCACTTGTTACAGATCCCCACTCCGATTTAACCCCATTTATGCACACCCTCTGCTTCCTATTGGTGAGCCATGACTCGATCCATGACAACACTTTTCCCCCAATGCCATGAGCAGCCACTTTCTTTAACAGTCTCTGATGTGGTACTCTATCAAAAGCCTTACTAAAATCCAAATAAACGATATCGAATTCTTTATCATTATCAACTGCCTCAAAAGCCTTACTGAAAAAAGTTAATAAATTAGTTAGGCAGGAACGGCCCCTGATGAATCCATGCTGAGTATCATTAATCAAATTATGCCTATCGAGATGGCTTCTTATGTTATCAGCTATAATCGACTCTAGTAATTTGCCTACAATTGATGTTAGACTTATTGGGCGGTAATTTGATGGTAACGACTTATCCCCTGCTTTAAAAATAGGAATTACATTAGCCATCTTCCACGTATCCGGCACTACACCTGTTTGAAGAGATAGGTTAAAATGTTAGTTAAGGGTTCACAGAGTTCTATTTTGCATTCCTTAAGAACCCTTGAAAAAGCTCATCCGGGCCTGGCGATTTATTTTGCTTCAAACGGTCTATCTGTTTGATAACCTTTTCGCTAGTGACTGTGATACTACATAATTTATCTTCTTCAGGCCCACTAAAATACCTAATTCTTGGGATATTATTAGTGTCTTCCTGAGTGAAAACCGAGAGAAAATAATTATTAAAAATAGAGCACATTTCATTCTCTTTGTCAGTAAGATACCCATAATTATTTTTAAGGGGACCTATCTTATCTCTAACTTTTGTTCTATACACCTGGAAAAACTTTTGGGTTAGTTTTCGAATCCCTAGCAACTTTAATTTCGTAGTCCCGTTTAGCTTTTCTTATCCCCTTTTTAACGTCCCTCTTAATGTCAATATACTGACTCATAAGATGACCCTCACCTCTTTTGATACGCCTATAAATATACTGACTCATAAGATGACCCTCACCTCTTTTGATACGCCTATAAATTCCTTTCTTCTGCCCTAAAAGATATTTGAGCCTATTATTCATCCATTTTGGGTCATTTTTATTCGATCTAATTTCTTTATATGGGATAAATGTTATTTGGGCAGCATGTATAGTGTTCAGAAAACTGTCATATTGATAGTTCTCTTCATTACCCCAGTCCACAGATGATAAGTGTTCTCTAAGTCCATTGTAATCTGCTAAGCGAAAATCTGGGACCGTTACTGAGTTATTCGTACTATGAAACTTCCATTCAATGCCAAAGGTAATTGATTTGTGGTCGCTTGCGCCGAGTTCCTCTGTAATTCTAAATTATTAACAAGGGTTCCTTGTTTGCCAGAACTAAGTCAAGCAGGTTATTTCCCCTTGTAGGTTCTGTCACAAACTGCTTCAAAAAACAATCTTGAACTACTTCTAAGAAGTCGTTAGATTCTAAATTCCCTGTCATGAAATTCCAATCAATCTGACTAAAGTTAAAGTCCCCTAGAATTACTACGTTATCGTGTCTTGTGGCCTTAACAATTTCCTCCCAAAGTAGTCTCCCTTGTTCCCTATCTAAGTTTGGAGGACGGTAAATCACGCCTAAAAACAATTTTCACACCCTCTGAAAATTCTATCCAGACAGACTCTGTATGTGTTAATTCAGACTTTATACCCGTTTTTATGCAACAATTTAAATGATCACGGACATAGAGTGCCACCCCACCCCCCTTCCCGATACTTCTGTCTACTTGGAACAATTTAAAACCCTGAATGTGACATTCGGCAGGCAAGTCCCGATTTTTCATATTAAACCATGTCTCAGTTATTGCAAAAACATCAATATTACCCGTACTTGCAACTAATCTCAACTCGTCCATCTTATTCCTAGCACTACGACTATTGGTGTAATATATATTTAGAGACCCTCCTTTCTCTTTACCCATCCTGCTCATCTCTGTTTTTCCACTATACCTATTACTGTCCTTGTCATCTAGTGTCACTAGCTTTCCACTATCCACCTTATTCTGCCTATTACTAGTTCTCCTACAACTTATAATATTACAGTCACTAGCGAAATGATTATGAAACAGCTGGACCGACTGAAACAAAATAAATCGCCTGGTCCTGATGAGCTTTTTGCAAGGGTTCTTAAGGAATGCAAAATGGAACTCTGTGAACCAATATCTAACATTTTTAATTTATCTCTTCAAACAGGTGTAGTGTCTGATATGTGGAAGATAGCTAATGTAATTCCTATTTTTAAAGCAGGGGACAAGTCACTACCGTCAAACTACCGCCCAATAAGCCTGACCTCAATTGTAGGCAAATTACTAGAGTCAATTATAGCTGATATTATTAGAAGCCATCTAGATAACCATGATTTGATTAATGATACCCAGCATGGATTCACGAGGGCCGTTCCTGCCTATCTAATTTATTAACCTTCTTCAGTAAAGCTTTTGAGGCTGTTGATCACGATAAAGAATTCGATATTGTTTATTTAGACTTTAGTAAGGCTTTTGATAGAGTACCGCACCAGAGACTGTTAAAGAAAGTGGCAGCTCATGGCATTGGGGGAAAAGTGCTGTCATGGATCGAGTCATGGCTCACCAATAGGAAGCAGAGAGTGTGCATTAATGGGGTTAAATCCGAATGGGGACTTGTAACAAGTGGTGTTCCACAGGGATCAGTCTTAGGCCCATTGTTATTTATAATATATATCAATGACCTTGATGAGGAATTACTAGTGATATGAGCAAATTCGCCGACGACACGAAGATAGGTAGGATAATTGATTCAAACATAGATGTCATAGAACTTCAGGAAGATTTAGACAAACTTAATTCGTGGTCAGAAAAGTGGCAGATGCAGTTCAATGTAGATAAATGCAAGGTTCTGAAGCTCGGGAGTGTCCATAACCCAAGCACTTATAAGTTAAATAACGTAGAACTTAGCCATACAGATTGCGAGAAGGACTTGGGGTGATGGTAAGCAGCAACCTTAAACCAAGACAGCAATGCCTAAGCGTACGTAATAAGGCAAATAGATTACTGGGATTTATATCAAGAAGTGTTAGCAACAGAAGTCCAGAGGTTATATTACAGCTTTATACATCATTAGTAAGGCCTCACCTAGATTACGCAGCTCAGTTCTGGTCTCCATATTACAGAATGGACATAAATTCGTTAGAAAACATTCAGCGTAGAATGACTAAATTAATACATAGCATTAGAAATCTTCCTTACGAAGAAAGATTGAAGACCCTAAAATTACATTCACTTGTAAGACGTAGAATGAGGGAGACATGATCGAGGTATACAAGTGGAAAATGGGTATTAACAAAGGGGATATAAATAAGGTCTTGAGGATATCTCTCCAAGAGAGAACCCGCAATAATGGATTCAAGTTAGATAAGTTTAGATTTAGAAAGGATATAGGAAAGTATTGGTTTGGAAATAGGGTAGTTGATGAGTGGAACAGTCTGCCTAGTAGGGTTATTGAAGCTAGGACCTTGGGTAGTTTTAAATTTAGGTTGGATAAATTCATGAGTGAGAGGGGTTGGATTTGAGTGGGACTCGCGCATGAGTGGGTAGAATTGTCAAAGCTTATTTCTTGGGTAGCATTGAAAATTGGGTTGAGCAAATATTCTGTTAGTGGGACGGATTGTGAAGGACCTGCCTAGTATGGGCCAACAGGCCTGCTGCAGTGTTCCTCCTTTCTTATGTTCTTATGTTCTTATGTACACTGGGACTTCTCTGTTTTCCCCCCAAAACCCATACCACTAACTATTTCTAGTTTAAAACCCTAACAGCTCCCTCCACTGCAGTTGCCAGTGCCCCCACCCCAGACCTGGATAAGTGAACCCCATCCCTGGCATACATGTCATTTCTGCCATAGAAGAGGTCCCAGTTGTCAATGAATGTTACTGAATTTTCCTTACAGTATTTGTCCAGCCAGCAATTGACACCAATTGCCCTGGACAGCCATTCATTTCCAACTCCTCTCCTTGGCAAAATACCACATATGACAGGGTTCCCACCCTTCTTAATAATTATGTCTATTGCTGACCTAAACCTGCTAGTCAGGTCCTCACTCCTACGTCTGCCAACATCGTTGCCTCCAGCACTGAGACAGATAATAGGATTGCTCCCATTACCTCTCATGATGTCGTCCAGACGGCTAACAATATCCTCCAACCCAGCCCCAAGAAAGCAAACCCTCTGTCTCCTACTCCTATCAATCAAACAGAAAGCCCTATCCATGTACCTAACCTGACTGTCCCCAACAACAACAATGTTTTTACCTTCCTTTGTGTCTTTCGTCGTGACGCTCCCAGAAGTCGACTCACATTCATCGGGTAGCACGGAGAATGGGTTCGATGTTTCCACAACATTCTCCTGGGTCTTCGATGTTTCTACCTCTCCACCCGTCCTCTTGAGCCTTAACTTTGTCCCATGCGTTTTAGCCACTGCCCAGGTTCCTTTCTTGGCTTGAGGATTCTCAACAGGAGGATTACTACGAATCCTCTTGTTTTCCTCAGTCAGTCGCTGTATCTCAAGCTTAGCTACCCTCAGTTCTTCCTTCAGCTGCTGGTAGAGTAGCTCAAGAGAGGACATCTTCAGATTGACAGTGTCACTCAAATCCAACCCCCCTCACTCATGAATTTATCCAACCTATATTTGAAACTACCCAAGGTCCTAGCTTCAATAACCCTATTAGGCAGACTGTTCCATAAGAACATAAGAACATAAGAAATAAGGAACACTGCAGCAGGCCTGTTGGCCCATACTAGGCATGTCCTTCACATTCCATCCCACTAACAGAACATTTGCTCAACCCAATTTTCAATGCTACCAAAGAAATAAGCTTTGATAATTTTATTTATAATTTTATTTTAAGTAAAAGGACACAAATGCAACTCCTAAGAGCTATTTCTACGCAAGTGCCTTGAATCAGCACTTATCGCTGTTTCTAACACAATTAAACAAAACAAAGGCAGCTTCACCATCTCTGAAGTCTTAGCAAGAATCCTCCTGAAAACAGTAAACCCTTCCATCACATAGTCTCTCCTGCTAATTCAACACAAGCACATCGTAGATGTGGAACACTCCTACAGGCCTTCTCTATTCCAACCTCCAGCAGAAATATTTGTCCAACCTATTGTTATACTACCCAAATATTTGTTTTATCACCTTTTACTCATGTGCATTTTGATTGTTCTACCTTATTGTATTACTACTACTACTACTACTACTACTTATTCTACCACCACTACTAGTATTACACCTCACTTTGAGAGTATATATATACGCTCTGTGTCCATGTATCGCTTGTAACGGCTTGAAAAAGCTCCTGGAGAGCGAAACGTTGCCACAATAAAATGTCACATTAGTTGCATTTGTGTCCTTTTACTTAAGGTGTTTGGATGTATGTTGGGTGAGTGTGTGTGGGTGTTAACTTTTTCAGCTACCACCGGGGTAATTATTGTGTTTTTGTCTGTGTCATACACAGGGAATGTCATATGGTTCAAGCATGACATGGTGGTGGTAAACCTTGAAATGTATGGGTATGGGGAGGTTTTATTTGATGTGCACCAGGTTCTAGGAGCACTGTTGTGGTATACAGCAGTAGGTTAGGGAAGGCTACACACTTTTGAAGAGTTACCTTTTTGATCTTATGTGATCGTTGAATGTAATATAGTGGTGTCTTACATTGTAATGACAGTTAATTTTGATTAAT
Organism: Cherax destructor; assembly: GCA_009830355.1. NCBI lineage: Eukaryota > Metazoa > Arthropoda > Malacostraca > Decapoda > Parastacidae > Cherax > Cherax destructor. The sequence continues at coordinate 73,184 of WNWK01007265.1, read as the reverse complement.
ATTAGTAATGTGTGTGTAGGGTGTTGGGATTTTGTTCGAGGTGTTGTCAGGTCAAAGAAAAAAATTGTTTTGTATATAATATAGATTAAGTTTTACAGTTGTATTGAGATATGTGTTTAAAAAGGGGGGGGGGGGAGTTAGGATAGTACACAATTTCAAGTTTAATAAGATGTTGTTTGTGACTTGTATTATGACATTTACGTCTGACTCGAAATAAGGCAAATAGATTACTGGGATTTATATCAAGAAGTGTTAGCAACAGAAGTCCAGAGGTTATATTACAGCTTTATACATCATTAGTAAGGCCTCACCTAGATTACGCAGCTCAGTTCTGGTCTCCATATTACAGAATGGACATAAATTCGTTAGAAAACATTCAGCGTAGAATGACTAAATTAATACATAGCATTAGAAATCTTCCTTACGAAGAAAGATTGAAGACCCTAAAATTACATTCACTTGTAAGACGTAGAATGAGGGGAGACATGATCAAGGTATACAAGTGGAAAATGGGTATTAACAAAGGGGATATAAATAAGGTCTTGAGGATATCTCTCCAAGAGAGAACCCGCAATAATGGATTCAAGTTAGATAAGTTTAGATTTAGAAAGGATATGGGAAAGTATTGGTTTGGAAATAGGGTAGTTGATGAGTGGAACAGTCTGCCTAGTAGGGTTATTGAAGCTAGGACCTTGGGTAGTTTCAAATTTAGGTTGGATAAATTCATGAGTGAGAAGGGATGGATTTGAGTGGGACTCGCGCATGAGTGGGTAGAATTGTCAAAGCTTATTTCTTGGGTAGCATTGAAAATTGGGTTGAGCAAATATTCTGTTAGTGGGACGGAGTGTGAAGGACCTGCCTAGTATGGGCCAACAGGCCTGCTGCAGTGTTCCTCCTTTCTTATGTTCTTATGAAAGGGTATTTCCTTAAAAATGGGAAAAAAAAGGAAAGGAAGGGGGGTTTACAAGTGTACATGGTAGAGCTGTAATGGTTTCATGTTATTTGGTGTATTACAGTGATACCAGATCTTCGGACTGATATGGTAAGACTTTTGCAGAGACAGTTTTGTTCCTGTGTGTTTATGGAATGTAATATGATGTTTAATTTTTATTAAGGCAGTTGTGGTGTTTAATTTTTGTACCATATGTGAGCAGGGAGATGGGTATTGAGGTGTGGTTAGGTAAAGGCAGTTTTTGTTTTGTGTATAGTTTTGCTGCAGTTTGTAGTTGTATGCAGATATTATCCAGTAAAGATAAGACAACCTAGTATCAAGGTTAATACGAAGGAGATTGATTATATTTGTGTTTCTTTTTCTGGTAGGGTGAGGAGTTTATGTATGTTTCAATATGCGATTTTGTCATGACATGTATTGTATGTACTGTTTTAAATAAAATAAATAAAAAAAAAAGATAAGTAAACCCCATCCCTGGCATACATGTCATTTCTACCGTAGAAGTGGTCTCAGGTGTCAATGAAAAGTACTGCATTATCCTTACAGTGTTTGTCCAGCCAACAATTAATACCAATTGCTCTGGACACCCATTCATTTCCAACACCCGTTCTTGGCAAAATGCCACATATAACATGTGTTACTGTAACATACACTAGGTATGTGCTACTGTAACATACACTAGGTATGTGCTACTGTAACAGACATTAGGTATGTGCTACTGTAACATACATTAGGTATGTGCTACTGTAACAGGCACCAGATATGTGCTACACCTGATGTTTAAATTTTACTATTCCCACGTTCTCAATATTTTATTTAAGTCATTTTGTAATTTCATTCCTGTATATTAACTAATTATTATCAGTTTTTTATAATAAAGTGTGAGCCCTTGAGGTGAGGCGGAGTTTATCCAGAATAAAAAAGAACCATCGTATCAGTTGCTACGTGGAAGTATTGCCATAATAAACATATTTTCTCATATTTTAATATCGGTTTAGTTAAACTAATATTTGCTTACATAGAACCATTTATATAGCACATGATGCAATACCCTTAGATTTAGTGTCTGGAAAAATGACTTGTTGCCATTAATTATTAAAATTTGTAAAGCAACATCGGTTGTGGAGAGCGAAAATGTATGGTGGCGGGGTCCCTCAAGGAGACAGTCTCACACTCACCTCGGGGGTGGATGCTGTACCATATATTGTGTCCATTTAAAGACGTTTAAGCCAAAACGGTCAAGTATTGTTATATTATAAAACATCTATAAGAACAACGGAGAGTAGACCATCCTTCACATTAAAGGTTAGTTGTATGTTAAGCAATGTAGAATTAATATATATTATTAGTTCATTCATAATTCCCCTTATACAGTCCGTACTTGATTGATCCATTCAGTTTTTATTATACTTATAACATTTATGACGGCGGTCAGATTTTTTTAAATACGAGTTCCCATATGTGACAATGATAGGTTCAGAGTGACAGGCAGTTTTGAGGAGTGAAACTATGCCGACACAAAAGCCTGTAAAAATATTTTAGAGCGTGAGGAAATCCTAATATTTATTTAGTAGGCTTCTGCAGAAAGTTATGGTGAAACCGGCATTTAAAAATGTAAATGATCTACGTTTAAAGCCTTTGTTCATCTTATTAAGACTAATGTTCCGATACCTAATACTTAGTGTTCAGATTGTAATGACTAAGGTTTTTACAGAACAATACGATGGTAACCCAAGTATTATAGCCTAGTGTTAAGATATGAAAATCTTGTGTTTACGTAGACTGCAGTCACATGTAAATAACCTGATCAAAATATCTAACCAAGACAGGACTCCCAGCAGCGGGCTTATGTTGGTTACTGTGAGTGTAGTGTTGGTTACTGTGACACTACTGTGTTGGTTACTGTGGCACTATTGAGTAGTGTTTGTTACCGTGACAATACTGTCACTACTGAGTAGTGTTGGTTACTGTGACACTACTGTGTTGGTTACTGTGGCACTATTGAGTAGTGTTGGTTACCGTGACGATTCTGTGAGTAGTGTTGGTTACCGTGACAATACTGTCACTATTGAGTAGTGTTGGTTACCGTGACGATTTTGTGAGTAGTGTTGGTTACTTTGACACTACTGTAAGAAATGTTGGTTACTGTGACACTACTGTGAGTAGTGTTGAAGGTTACTATCAGACACTGCTGTGAGTAGTGCTGAAGGTTACTGTGGTTCACATTGCAGTGAGTAGTGCTGAAGGGTACTGTGGGACACTACAGTGAATACTGAAGGCTACTGTGGGACACAACTGTGAGCAGTGCGGAAGGGTACTGTGGGACACTATTGTGAGTAGTGTTGAAGGTTAATGTCAGACACTACTGTGAGTAGAGTTGAAGGTTACTTTGAGACACTAGTGTGAGTAGTGCTGAGGTTTACTGTGAGTAGTGTTGAAGGTTAATGTCAGACACTTTTGTGAGTATAGTTGAAGGTTACTTTGAGACACTACTGTGAGTTAATGATGAGGTTTACTGTGAATAGTGTTTTAGGTTACCTTGAGACACTGCTGTGAATAGTGTTGCAGTCTACTGTGGGACACTACTGTGAAGGTTTCTGTGATACTGTGAGTAGTGCTGAAGGGCACTTTGGGACACTACTATGAGTAGTTCTGAACTGTACTGTGGGACTCACTACTGTGTGTAGTGTTGAAGGTTACTGTGAGACACTACTGTGTGTAGTGTTGAAGGTTACTGTGGGACACTACTATGAGTAGTGCTGAAGGTTACTGTGGGACATTACTGTGAGTAGTACTGAAGGTTATTGTTGGACGCACTAAGTACTGAAGGTTACTGTGGGACACTAGTGTGAGTAGTGCTGAAGGTTACTGTGGGACATTACTGTGAGTAGTACGGAAGGTTACTGTGGGACATTACTGTGAGTAGTACTGAAGGTTATTGTTGGACACACTAAGTACTGAAGGTTACTGTGGGGCACTAGTGTGAGTAGAGCTGAAGGTTACTGTGGGACACTAGTGTGAGTAGTACGGAAGGTTACTGTGGGACACTTGTGTGAGTAGTGCTGAAGGTTACTGTGGGACATTACTGTGAGTAGTACTAAAGGTTATTGTTGGACGCACTAAGTACTGAAGGTTACTGTGGGACACTAGTGTGAGTAGTGATGAAGGTTACTGTGGGACATTACTGTGAGTAGTACTAAAGGTTATTGTTGGACGCACTAAGTACTGAAGGTTACTGTGGGACACTAGTGTGAGTAGTGATGAAGGTTACTGTGGGACACTAGTGTGAGTAGTGCTGAAGGTTACTGTGGGACACTAGTGTGAGTAGTACGGAAGGTTACTGTGGGACATTACTGTGAGTAGTACGGAAGGTTATTGTTGGACACACTAAGTACTGAAGGTAACTGTGGGACACTAGTGTGAGTAGTGCTGAAGGTTACTATATGACACACTACTGTGAGTAGTTCTGAAGGGTACTGTGCGACACACTGCTGTGAGTAGGGCTCATGGTTACTGTATGACACACTACTGTGAGTAGTGCTCAAGGGTACTGTGGGATACACTGGTATGAGTACTGTTCAATAAATAACATAAAAGGCACAATACCGTGACTGGAACAGTACACACACAACCCGCACATAGAAGAGAGGAGCTTACGACGACGTTTCGGTCCGACTTGAACCATTTACAAAGTCACACTAACACACAAGACAGATGGAAGGGGTTATATATGACAGGCAGACAGGGGAGGGCATTATTACCCCTCCACCACTTTCTTGTGCCCTTCCCTGTCTGCCTGCCTATATATAACCCCTTCCACCTGTCCTTTGTGTTAGTGTGACTTTGTAAATGGTCCAAGTCGGACCGAAACGTCGTCGTAAGCTCCTCTCTTCTATGTGCGGGTTGTGTGAGTACTGTCCAATGTTGCTGTGAGACACTACTGTGAGTAATGTCGAATGTTACTGTGAGTAGTGCTGAAAGTTACTGAGACAACTGTGAGTAGTGTTATTTACTGTGAGACACTACTGGGAGTAGTTTTGTATTGAGACACTACTGTGAGTAGTTATTTACTGTGAGACTACTGTGATTAGTGCTGAAGGTTACTGTAAGATACTTTTGTGAGTAGTGTTGCAGGTTACTGTGATACACTACAGTGAATAGTGTTGAGGTTTACTGTGAGACAATACTGTCATTAGTGTTGAAGGCTACTGTGGGACACTACTCTGAATAGTGCTGAAAGTTACTGTGGGACAGTACTGTGAGTAGTGCTGAAAGTTACTGTGGGACATTACTGTCAGTAGTGCTTCAAGTTACTGTTGGACACTGTTGTGAGTAGTGCTGAAGGTTACCTTGGGACACTACTCTGAGTAGTGCTGAAAGATACTGTCGGACTACTGTGAGTAGTGCTGAAAGTTACTGTGGGACACTACTTTGAGTAGTGCTGAAAGTTACTGTGGGACACTACTGTGAGTAGTGCTGAAAGTTACTGTGGGACACTACTGTGAGTAGTGCTGAACGTTACTGTGGGACACTTGTGATTAGTGCTGAAGGGTACTGTGGGACCCTACTGTGAGTAGTGTTGAAGGTTACTGTGAGACACTACCGTGAGTAGTGTTGAAGGTTACTGTGAGACACTACTGTGAGTAGTGTTTAAGGTTACTGTGAGACTACTGTGAGTAGTGTTGAAGGTTACTGTGAGACACTGTGAGTAGTGTTTAAGGTTACTGTGAGACTACTATGAGTAGTGTTGAATGTTACTGTGAGACACTACTGTGAGAAGTGTTGATGGGTAATTTGCGACACACTGCTGTGAGTAGTGTTGAAGGTTGCTGCTGGACACTACTGTGAGTAGTGTTGAAGGGTGTTGATGGGAATTGTGAGTAGTACTGAAGTTTACTATGCTTCACACTACTGTTAGTAGTGCAGAAGGTTAATATGGGACACACTGTTGTTTGTGGTGCTGAAAGCTATTGTGGAATATACTACTATTAGTAGTGTTGAAGGTTACTGTGAGACACTACTGTGAGTAGTGCTGTAGGGTATTGTGAGACTACTGTGAGTAGTGTTGAAGAGTACTGTGATACTACTGTGAGTAGTGCTAAATGTTACTGTGAGGCACTACTGTGATTAGTGCTGAACGGTAATGTGGGACGCACTACTGTGAGTAGTAGTGAAGCTTACTGTAGGACACACTACTGTGAGTAGTGTTGAAGGTTACTGTATGACACTAATGTGAATAGTACTGAAGGTTACAGTGAGACACTACTTTCAGTACTGTTGAATGTTACTGTGGGACACGCTACTTTGAATAGTGTTTAACGTTACTATAGGGGCCCTCTACTAAGAATAGTGCTGAAGATTATAGTGCGACACGCTGCTGTAAGTAGTGCTGAAGGGTATGGTGGGACTACTGTGAGTAGTGATGAAGGTTACTGTTTGACACTACTGTGAGTAGTGCTAAAGGGTACTTTGGGACACTACTATGAGTAGTGGTGAAGGTTAATGTGAGACTCTACTCTGAGCAGTACTGAAGGGTTCTATGAGTAGTGCTGAAGGACAATGTGGGACACTACTTTGAGTAGTGTTGAAGGCTGCTGTCACACTACTGCGAGTAGTGTTATTTACTGTGAGACTACTGTGAGTACTGGTATTTACTGAGACACTACTGAGAGTACTGCTGAAGGTAACTGTGGGACTACTGTGAGTAGTGCTGAAGGTTACTTTGGGACTACGGTGAGTAGTGCTGAAGGTTACTGTGAGTAGTGCTGAAGGTTACTGTGAGTAGTGCTGAAGGTTACTGTGAATAGTGCTGAAGGTTACTGTGGGACACACTACTGTGAGTAGTGCTTAAGGGTACTGTGGGACACTACTGTGAGTAGTGTTGAAGGGTACTGTGAGTTGTGTTGTAGATTAGTGTGAGACACTACTGTGAGTTGTGTTGTTGGTTAGTGTGAGACACTACTATTAGTTGTGCTGAAGGCTACTGTGGTACTAACTGCTGTGAGTACTGTTGAATATGACTGAGACACTACTTTGAGTAGTGTTGAATGTTACTGTGGACTCTATTGTGAATTAATTGTGTTGAAGGTTACTGAGAGACCTTTGTAAGTATTGTTGAAGGTTACTGTGAGACACTACTTTGAGTAGTGTTGAAGCGTACTGTGGGATACACTGCTGTGAGTAGTGTTGAAGGGTACAGTGGGACACTGCTGTGAGTACTGTTGAATGTTACTGTGAGACAATATTGTGAGTAGTGCTGAAGACACTACTGTGAGTAGTGCTGCAGGGTACAGTGGGACAGTGCTGTGATTAGAATACAGGTAATGTTTAAGGTTACTGAGTGACACTAATGTGAGTAGTGTTGAAGGTTACCGAATGGATATGAATACACTGGAAAACATACAGAGGAGAATGACAAAGTTGATCCCATGTATCAGAAATCTTCCCTATGAGGATAGACTGAGGACCTTGAATCTGCACTCTCTAGTAAGGCGTAGAATTAAGGGGGATATGATTGAGTAGGATATGATTGTAGGTAGTAGGTTGGTAGACAGCAACCACCCAGGGAGGTACTACCGTCCTGCCAGGTGACTGTGAAACAGAAACCTGAAACTGTTTTACATGATGGTAGGATTGCTGGTGTCTTTTTTCTGTCTCATAAACACGCTGGATAACAGGTATATCTAGCTACTTCTACTTACACTTTAGGTCACACTACACTGGCATGCACATGCATATATATACATACACACATCTAGGTTTTTCTTCTTTTTCTTGGTAGCTCTTGTTCTTTTTATTTTCTCTATTGTCCATGGGGAAGTGGAAAAGAATCTTTCCTCCGTAAGCCATGCGTGTCGTATGAGGCGACTAAGATGCCGGGAGCAATGGGCTAGTAACCCCTTCTCCTGTACAAATCTACTAAAAACGAGAAGAAGAAAAACTTTATAAAATTGGGTTGTCTGAATGTGCGTGGATGTAGTGCGGATGATAAGAAAGAGATGATTGCCGATGTTATGAATGAAAAGAAGTTGGATGTCCTGTCCCTAAGCGAAACAAAGCTGAAGGGGGTTGGCGAGTTTCAGTGGGGAGAAATAAATGGGATTAAGTCAGGAGTATCTGAGAGAGTTAGAGCTAAGGAAGGGGTAGCAATAATGTTGAAGGATCAGTTATGGAAGGAAAAGAGGGAATATAAATGTGTAAATTCAAGGATTATGTGGATTAAAATAAGGGTCGGATGCGAAAAGTGGGTCATAATAAGCGTGTATGCACCTGGAGAAGAGAGGAGTGTAGAGGAGAGAGAGAGATTTTGGGAGATGTTAAGCGAATGTATAGGAACTTTTGAACCAAATGAGAGAGTAATTGTGGTAGGGGACCTAAATGCTAAAGTGGGAGAAACATGCAGAGAGGTGTAGTAGGTAAGTTTGGGGTGCCAGGTGTAAATGATAATGGGAGCCCTTTGATTGAACTTTGTATAGAAAGGGGTTTAGTTATAGGTAATACATATTTTAAGAAAAAGAGGATAAATAAGTATACAAGATATGATGTAGGGCGTAATGACAGTAGTTTGTTGGACTATGTATTGGTAGATAAAAGACTGTTGAGTAGACTTCAGGATGTACATGTTTATAGAGGGGCTACAGATATATCAGATCACTTTTTAGTTATAGCTACAGTGGGAGTAAAAGGTAGATGGGATACAAGGAAAATAGAATCAGTAAGTAAAAGAGAGGTGAAGGTTTATAAACTAAAAGAGGAGGCAGTTAGGGTAAGATATAAACAACTATTGGAGGATAGATGGGCTAGTGAGAGTGTAGGCAATGGGGTCGAAAATGTATGGGGTAGATTTAAAAATGTAGTGTTAGAGTGTTCAGCAGAAGTTTGTGGTTACAGGCGAGTGGGTGCGGGAGGGAAGAGGAGCGATTGGTGGAATGATGATGTAAAGAGAGTAGTAAGGGAGAAAAAGTTAGCATATGAGAGGTTTTACAAAGTAGAAGTGATGCAAGGAGGAAGAGTATATGGAGAGAAAAAGAGAGGTTAAAGAGTGGTGAAGCAATGTAAAAAGAGAGCAGATGAGAGAGTGGGTGAGATGTTATCAGCAAATTTTGTTGAAAATAAGAAAAGTTTTGGAATGAGATTAATAAGTTGAGGAAGCCTAGAGAACAAATGGATTTGACAGTTAAAAATAGGAGAGGAGAGTTATTAAATGGAGAGTTAGAGGTATCGGGAAGATGGAGAGAATATTTTGAGGATTTGTTAAATGTTGATGAAGACAGGGAAGCTGTGATTTCGTGTGTAGGGCAAGGAGGAATAACATCTTGTAGGAGTGTGGAAGAGCCAGTTGTGGGTGTAGGGAAGTTCGTGAGGCAGTGGGTAGAATGAAAGGGGTAAGGCAGCTGGGATTGATGGGATAAAGATAGAAATGTTAAAAGCAGGTGGGGATATAATTTTGGAGTGGTTGGTGCTATTATTTAATAAATGTATGGAAGAGGGTAAGGTACCTAGGATTGGCAGAGAGCTGTATTGTTCCTTTGTATAAAGGCAAAGGGGGCAAAAGAGAGTGCAAAAATTATAGGGAATAAGTCTGTTGAGTGTACCTGGTAAAGTGTATGGTAGAGTTATTATTGAAAGAATTAAGAGTAAAACAGAAAGCAGGATAGCAGATGAACAAGGGGGCTTTAGGAAAGGTAGGGGGTGTGTAGACCAAGTGTTTACAGTGAAACATATAGGTGAACAGTATTTGGATAAGGGTAAAGATGTTTTGTGGCATTTATGGATTTGGAAAAGGCGTATGATAGGGTAGATAGGGGGCAATGTGGCAGATGTTGCAGGTGTATGGAATGGGAGGAAGGTTACTGAAAGCAGTGAAGAGTTTTTATGAGGATAGTGAGGCTCAGGTTAGAGTGTGTAGGAGGGAAGGGACTATTTCCCAGTAAAAGTGGGCCTTAGACAAGGATGTGTGATGTCACCGTGGTTGTTCAATATATTTATAGATGGGGTTGTAAGAGAAGTGAATGCGAGGGTCTTGGCAAGAGGTGTTGGGCTAAAGATAAAGAAGCAAATACAAAGTGGGAGTTGTCACAGTTGCTTTTTGCTGATGATACTGTGCTTTTGGGAGATTCTGAAGAGAAGCTGCAGAGGTTGGTGGATGAATTTGGTAGGGTGTGTAAAAGAAGAAAATTGAAAGTGAATATAGGAAAGAGTAAGGTGATGAGGATAACAAAAGAATAGGTGACGAAAGATTGATATCAGATTGGAGGAGAGAGTATGGAGGAGGTGAATGTATTCAGATATTTGGGAGTGGACATGTCGGCGGATGGGTCTATGAAGGATGAGGTGAATCATAGAATTGATGAGGGAAAAGGGTGAGTGGAGCACTTCGAGTCTGTGGAGACAAAGAACCTTGTCCATGGAAGTAAAGAGGGGAATGTATGAGAGTATAGTTATACCAACGCTCTTATATGGGTGTGAAGCATGGGTGATGAATGTTGCAACGAGGAGAAGGCTGGAGGCAGTGGAGATGTCATGTCTGAGGTCAATGTGTGTGTGAATATAATGCAGAGAATTCGGAGTTTGGAAATTAGGAGGAGGTGCGGATTACCAAAACGATTGTCCAGAGAGCTGAGGAGGGGTTGTTGAGGTGGTTTGGACATGTAGAGAGAATGGAACGAGACAGAGTGACTTCGAGAGTGTATAAATCTGTAGTGGAGGGAAGGCGGGGTAGGGGTCGGCCTAGGAAAGGATGGAGGGAGGGGGTAAAGGAAGTTTTGTGTGCGAGGGGCTTGGACTTCCAGCAAGCATGTGTGAGCGTATTTGATAGGAGTGAATGGAGGCATATGGTTTTTAATACTTGACGTGCTGTTGGAGTGTGAGCAAAGTAACATTTATGAAGGGATTCAGGGAAACCGGCAGGCCGGACTTGAGTTCTGGAGATGGGAAGTACAGTGCCGGCACTCTGAAGGAGGGGTGTTAATGTTGCAGTTTTATAACTGTAGTGTAAAGCACCCTTCTGGCAAGACAGTGATGGAGTGAATGATGATGAAAGTTTTTCTTTTTCGGGCCACCCTGCCTTGGTGGGAATCGGCCGATGTGTTAATAAAAAAATAAATAAAAAAAAATAATGATTGAGATGTATAAATGGAAAACAGGAATAAATAAAGGGGATGTAAATAGCATGCTGAAAATATCCAGCCAAGACAGGACTCGCAGCAATGGTTTCAAGTTGGAAAAGTTCAGATTCAGGAAGGATATAGGAAAGCACTGGTTTTGTAATAGAGTTGTGGATGAGTGGAACAAACTCCCGAGTACCGTCATAGATGCTAAGACGTTGTGTAGTTTTAAAAATAGGTTAGATAAATATATGAGTGGGTGTGGGTAGGTGTGAGTTGGACCTGACTAGCTTGTGCTACTACGTCAGATGCCGTGCTCCTTCCTTAAGTGAATGTAACCTGACCTGGCTGGGTCGGGGCATTGGCTTAAGCCGGTTGGAGAATTGGACTTGCCTCGCATGGGCCAGTAGGGCTGCTGCAGTATTCCTTCTTTCTTATGTTTTATGAGACACTACTGTGAGTAGTGTTGAGGGTTAGTGTGAGACTACTGTGAGTAGTGTTGAAGGTAACTGAGACTACTGTGAGTGGTGTTGAAGGTTACTGTGAGACTACTGTGAGTAGTGTTGAAGGTTACTGTGAGACAGTACTGTGAGTAGTGTTGAAGGTTACTGAGACACTACTGTGAGTAGTGTTGAAGGTTTCAGTGAGACGCTACTGTGAATAGTGTTGAAGGTTAGTGTGAGGCACTGTGAGTAGTTTTTAAGGTTATCGTGGGATACTATGATTAGTGTTGAAGGTTACTACTGTAAGGCACTATTCTGAGTAGTGTTGAAGGTACTGTGAGACACTACTGTGAGTAGTGTTGAAGGTTACTGTGAGACACTACTGTGAGTAGTGTTAATGGGTACTTTGCTACACTACTGTGAGTAGTGCTAAAGGTTACTGTTTGACACTACTGTGAGTAGTGCTGAAGGTTACTGTGGGAAATTACTGTCAGTAGTGCTGAAGGTTATTTTTTGACACTACTGTGAGTAGTGTTGAAGGTTACTGTCACACTTCTGCGAGTAGTGTTATTTACTGTGAGACACTTGTGATTACTGTTATTTACTGTGAGACTACTGAGAGTACTGCTGAAGGTTACTGTGGGACTACTATGAGTAGTGCTGAAGGTTACTGTAAAACTACTGTAAGTATTCGAGAAGGTTACTGTGAGTAGTGCTGAAAGTTACTGTGAATAATGCTGCAGGTTACTGTGGGGCACACTACTGTGAGTAGTGTTGAAGGGTACTGTGAGACACTACTGTGATTATTGTGGTTTTCTGTGAGACACTACTGTGAGTTGTGTTGTAGGTTAGTGTGAGACATTACTTTGAGTAGTACTGAAGGTTACTGTGGGACTCACTACTGTGAGTCGTACTGAAGGTTACTGTGGGACACTACTGTGAGTAGTGCTGAAGTGTACTGTGCGACACTGTTGTGAATAGTGCTGAAAGGTTTTGTGGAATATACTCCTGTTCGTAGTGTTGAAGGCTACTGTGAGACACTACAGTGAGTAGTGTTGAAGGTTACTGTGGGACACTACTGAGAGTAGTGCTGAAAGTTACTGTGGGACACACTAATGTGAGTAGTCCTGAAAGTTTCTGTGGGACACACTGCTGAGAGTACTGTTGAATATTACTGAGACACTACTGTGAGTAGTGTTGAATGTTACTGTGGAACTCTGTTGTGAATTAATTGTGTTGAAGGTTACTGAGACACCATTGTGAGTATTGTTGAAGGTTACTGTGAGACACTACTTTGAGTAGTGCTGAAGTGTACTGTAGGACACTGCTGTGAGTAGTTCTGAAGGGTACTGTTGAATATACTACTGTGAGTAGTGTTGAAGGTTACTTTAGGACACAACTGTGATTAGTGCTGAAGTTTACTGTGGGACTCAGTACTGTAAGTAGTGTTGAAGGGTATTGTGGAATATACTACTGTGAGTAGTGTTGAAGGATACTGAGACACCATTGTGAGTATTGTTGAAGGTTTCTGTGAGACACTACTTTGAGTAGTGCTGAAGTGTACTGTGGGACATTGTTGTGAGTACTGTTGAATGTTACTGTGAGACAATATTGTGAGTAGTGCTGAAGGGTACTGTGGGACACTACTGTGAGTAGTGGTGAAGGGTACAGTGGGACAGTGCTATGAGCAGTACTATAGGTTACTGTTGGACTCACTACTGTGAGTACTGTTGAAGGTTACTTTGTGACACTGCCGTGAGTAGTGCTGAAGGTTACTGTAGGACACACTAATGTGAATAGTGCTGATGGGTACTTGCACACTGCTGTGAGTAGTCCTGAAGGGTACTGTTGAATATACTACTGTGAGTAGTGTTGAAGGTTACTGTTGGACGCACCACTGTGTGTAGTGCTGATGGTTACTGTGTAACACAACTGTGAGTATTGCTGAAGTTTACTGTGGGACTCAGTACTGTGAGTAGAATATACTACTGTGAGTAGTGTTAAAGGATACTGTGAGACACTACTCTGAGTAGTGTTGACGATTACTCTGGGAAATAGTGTGATTAGTGCTGAACGATACAGTGGGACACACTGCTGTGAGTAGTGTGGAAGGTTACTGTGAGACACTAATGTGAGTAGTGTTGAAGGGTACTGTGAGACACTACTGTGATTATTGTTGTTTTTTGTGAGACAATACTGTGAGTTGTGTTGTAGGTTAGTGTGAGTCACTACTTTGAGTAGTAATGAAGGTTACTGTGGGACACACAAATGTGAATAGTTCTGAAATGTACTGTGGTACACTGCTGTGAGTAGTTCTGAAGGGTACTGTTGAATATACTACTGTGAGTAGTGTTGAAGGTTACTGTGGGATGCACTACTGTGTGTAGTGCTGATGGTTACTGTGTGACACAACTGTGAGTTTTGCTGAAGTTTAGTGTAGGACTCAGTACTGTGAGTTGTGTTGAAGGGTATTGTGGAATATACTACTGTGAGTAGTGTTGAAGGATACAGTGAGACACCACTGTGAGTAGTGTTGACGATTACTCTGGGAAATAGTGTGATTAGTGCTGAACGATACAGTGGGACACACTGCTGTGAGTAGTGGTGAAAGGTATTGCGGAATATACTACTGTGAGTAGTGTGGAAGGTTACTGTGAGACACTACTGTGAGTAATTCAGAAGGTTATTTTATGTCACAATACTATCTGTAGTGGTGAAGGGTATAGTGGGACACACTACTGTGAGTAGTGCTGAGGGTTACTGTGGGACTACTATTAGTAGTGCTGAAGGTTACTTTTGGATACACTACTGTGAGTAGTGCTGAAAGGTACTGTGAGACGCTACTGTCATTATTGTTGTTTTCTGTGAAACACTACTGTGAGTTGTGTTGACGGTTAGTGTGAGACACTACTGTGAGTAGTATTGAATATTACTATGGGACACACTACCTTAAGTTGTACTGAAGGTTACTGTGGGACACACTACTGTGAATAGTGCTGAAAGGTATTGTGGAATATACTACTGTTCGTAGTGTTGAAGGTTACTGTGAGATTACTATTAGTAGTGCTGAAGGCTACTGTGGGACACACTACTGTGGGTAGTAGTTGAAGGTTACTGTGAAACAATATTGTGAATAGTGCTGAAAGTTATTGTGGGACTCTACTAAGAGTAGTGCTGAAGGTTACTTTGGGATACACTACTGTGAGAAGTGTTGAAGAGTACTGTGGGACTTATTGCTGTGGGTACTGTTGAATTTTACTGATACACTACTTTGAATAGTGTTGAATGTTACTGTGAGACTCAGTTGTGAATTAATTGTGTTGAAGATTACTGAGAGACCATTGTGTGTATTGTTGAAGGTTACTGTGAGACACTACTTTGAGTAGTGTTGAAGCGTACTGTGGGTCACACTGCTGTGCGTAGTGTTGAAGGGTACAATGGGACACTGCTGTGAGTACTGTTGAATGCTTCTGTTAGACAATATTGTGAGTAGTGTTGAAGGCTGCTGTGAGACATACTACTGTGAGTAGTGCTGAAGATTACTGTGGGACACTACTGTGAGTAGTGCTGAAGGGTATAGTGAGACAGTGCTGGGTTTAGTACTACAGGTTACTGTTGGACTCACTTCTGCGACTAGTGTTGAAGGTTACTGTGAGACACTACTGTGAGTAGTGTTGAAGGTTATTGAGACTACTGTGAGTATTATTGGTTACTGAGACACCATTGTGAGTATTGTTGAAGGTTTCTGTGAGACACTACTTTGAGTAGTGTTGAAGTGTACTGTGGGACACTGCTGTGAGTAGTTCTGAAGGGTTCTGTTGAATATACTACTGTAAGTAGTGTTGAAGGTTACTGTGGTACGCACTACTGTGTGTAGTGTTTATAGATACTGTGTGACAACAGTGAGTATTGCTGAAGTTTACTGTGGGACTCAGTACTGTGAGTAGTGTTGAAGGGTATTGTTGAATATACTACTGTGAGTAGTGTTGAAGGGTATTGTTGAATATACTACTGTGAGTAGTGTTGAAGGATACTGTGAGAGACCACTGTGAGTAGTGTTGACGATTACTCTGGGAAATACTGTGATTAGTGCTGAACGGTCAGTGGACACACTGCTGTGAGTAGTGGTGAAAGGTATTGTGGAATATTCTACTGTGAGTAGTGTGGAAGGTTACTGTGAGACACTTCTGTGAATAGTGTTGAGGTTTACTGTGAGACACTATTAGTAGTGTTGAAGGTTACTGCGAGACACAATACTGTGAGTAGTACTGACGTATATTGTGGGACTTACTGTTGTGTGTACTGTTGAATATTACTGAGACACTACTGTGAGTAGTGTTGAATGTTACTGTGAGACACTACTTTGAGTAGTGCTGAAGTGTACTGTAGGACACTGCTGTGAGTAGTTCTGAAGGGTACTGTTGAATATACTACTGTGAGTAGTGTTGAAGGTTACTGTGGGACACAACTGTGATTAGTGCTGAAGTTTACTGTATGACTCAGTACTGTAAGTAGTGTTGAAGGGTATTGTGGAATATACTACTGTGAGTAGTGTTGAAGGATACTGTGAGACACCACTGTGAGTAGTGTTGACGATTACTCTGGGAAATACTATGATTAGTGCTGAACGGTTCAGTGGGGCACACTGCTGTGAGTAGTGGTGAAAGGTATTGTCGAATATTCTACTGTGAGTAGTGTGGAAGGTTACTGTGAGACACACTAGTAGTGCTGGAGGGCACTGTTGGACACACTGCAGAGAGTACTGTTGAATGTTATTGTGATATACTACTTTCAGTATTATTGAAGGTTACTGTGAGACACTATTGTGAGTAGTGGTGATGGTTACTGTGAGTACTGTTGAAGGTTACTGTGAGCAGTGTTGAAGGTTACTGTGAGGCTACTGTGAGTAGTGTTGAATGTTACTGTGAGACTGCTGTGAATAGTCCTGAAGGTTACTGTGGTATGCACTATGAATATTGCTGGAGGGTACTGTGGGAGACTGCTGAGTAGTGGTGAATGGTATTGTATAATATACTACTGTGAGTAGTGCCGAATGGTACTTTGCGATACACTGCTGTGAGTAGTACTGAAGGTTAATGTGGTGGACACTACTGTGAGTAGTGCTGAAGGTTAATGTGGGACACACTACTGTGAATAGTGCTGAAGGGTACTGTTAGACACTCTACTGTGAGTAGTGTTGGGGAACACTTATGTGAGTAATGCTAAAGGTTATTGTAGGACGCAATACGGACACAATACTGTATGTAGTGGTGAAGGTTACTGTGGGACACACTACTGTGAGTAGTGCTGAAGGTTACTGTGTAACATTGTGTGTAATGCTCAAGGTTACTGTGGGACACACTACTGTGAGTAGTGCTGAAGGTTACTGTGGGACACACTACTGTGAGTAGTGCTGATGGTTACTGTGGGACACACTGCTGTTAGTGATGATGAAGGGTATTGTGGAATATACTACTTTTAGTAGTATTGAAGTTTACTATGAGAAACTATTGTGAGTAGTGCTGTAGGGTATTGTGAGAGTCTACTGTGAGTAGTGCTGTAGGGTATTGTGATACTACTGTGAGTTGTGGTGAATGGTACTGTGGGACACACGACTGAGAATAGTGCTGAAGGATACTGTCACATTACTGTGAGTAGTGCTGAATTGTACTGTGCGACGCTACTGTGAGTAGTGCTGTGCTGAAAGGTACTGTTTAATAAACTTCTGTGAGTACTGTTGAAAGTTACTTTTATACACTCTACTGTGAGTAGTGTTGAAGGTTGATTTGAGACACTACTATGAGTATTGTTGAAGGTTACTGTGAGACACTACTGTGATTAGTCTTAAAGGTTACTGTGAGTATTGGTGAAGGGTACTGTGGAACACTGCTGTGAGTAGTGCTGAAGGATATTGTGGAATATACTACTGTGAGTAGTGTTGAAGACTACTGTGAGAGCACTCTGAGTTGTGCTGAATGGTACTGTGGTGGACACTACTGTGAGTAGTACTGAAGGGTGCCTTGGGACACTGCTGTGAGCAGTACTGAAGGTTAGTGTGAGACACTAACATTCAACTCATTGCAGGGATGACCATTACTTCCCCAACATCACTACATTTCACTATCTAGGCAATTTACCTCCCAACATTTCAATTCAAACTGAAAACTGAAGAACTTATCCAAACTGAAATGAGAGGAATATATGGTCTCAATGTCTTCATCTACAATGGATTCTCTCTAGGTGAGTGATCGTGGACGGGTTTACTTCACGAACAAGGAGAGTGTTGGTGAAGGCGTGTTCGGTCGCCTTAAGTGCAACAAATGGAAGAATTCAAAGGTGGTAGTTAAACTCGCCGAAGCAGATAACCTAAAAACTCAGATTGGGTTCAAGAAGAAGATTGATTTCATGTGTCACTTGAAAGGTGCTGCTGGAACTCCACGTCTCCTGGCTGTTTCCCACAAACCCTTGATCCTGGTTACCACCTACGCAGGACCCACTAACTTTTATGATTTGGTAAACAGTGGTGCAAAAGATAACACGCTGTTGCTTCAGATCCTCTGCATCGGCCAGCGCCTTCGAGAAGTCCATGCTGCTGGAGTCATTCACAACGACATCAACCTAGATAACATTTTCATCTCCTGCTGTTTGACCACACCTCTTGATGTCAGTATCATTGACCACTGACCTGGAATGTCGTGCCACTCTCGTCTCCCTGGTACGTAAGATTTGTGTGGAGGATTCAAGAACGAGGATCACCTTAAAGCAGGTGGTCAAGACTCTCAAGCGTACATTGGACAAAAAGTTTGCCGTTCCATTCAAGATCCCCAAAGTCAAACAACCAGCCTTTCCTGGTTACTTCTACACTGCTGCTCCAAAACAAAAAAAGCTGCCTTTCCAAACTATGCAGTTTCTTCAAGAGAAAGAAATGAAGAGATCATACAAGTGACACCAACTACTACAACATCTTACCCATTACCCTCTTTCGTTCCAAAAATAAAAAAGGAAGCTAAAACATTGAACATCAAAAAGTGGACTAGCCTTACTGGGAAAACCACGGTAAAAACGAACCAAGATGTCTACCTCCTGGGTGGTTAGGAAAAGACATCAGTCAGAGACATTCATGAAAAGTACTTGTTGAGGCACGGCGCTTTGTCCACTGATTGTGGCAGACACAATACCGAACTATTGTACTGTGTAGTGTAGTATTGTGCAGTGTGTATTGTGTAGTAGTATTGCAGTGTAGCATGTGTAGTATTGTGCAGGTAGTATTGTGTAGTGTACTACGTGTAGTGTAGTATTGTGTGGTAGCATTGAGGTACCACGTGTAGCGTAGCATTGGTAGTGTAGTATTGTGTAGTGTACTACTGTAGTGTAGCATTGTGAGTGTAGCATTGTGTAGCACCACTGTGCAGTACCACCGTGCAGTGCAGAACTGGTAAAAGTGTAGCATTGTGCAACAACGTGCAGTGCAGTGTAGTGCAGTTACTGTGCAGTGCAGCATTGGCAGTGTAGCATTGTGCAGTGTAGAGGCACGTGTAGATTGTGCAGGCATCACTGTGCAGTGTAGCATGTGAGTGCAGTTGTGCAGGTACAGTGCAGCGTAGCATCTGCGCGCAGTTACTGCAGGTAGTGACAGCAGGTAGCTTTGGGTAGTGCAGTATGTGCGGGTAGCACAGCAGCGTAGCACCACCGTGTAGTCTAGTTATGCGCAGCGCAGCATTGGCAGTGCAGCACGCGCGTAGTACTGTGCAGCGCAGCATCAGGTACGGCAGCAGTTTGCGCAGCTACCACCGCGTAGCGTAGCATTGCGCGTCACCACCGTGCGTAGCACTGCGCAGCGTACCACCGTGCAGCGCAGCATTGGCAGTGCACCACCGTGGGGTGCATTGCGTAGTACCACCGTGCAGTGTAGTATTGTAGAAGTGCAGCACTTGGGTGTAGCGTACACTCGCGTAGTAGTATTGCAGACCACCGTGCAGGCAGCAGTCAGGTAGCATTGGCAGCGAAGTGCAGGAGCAGGCGACACCGTGAGCGTAGCATTGCGCAGCGCACACCGTGCAGGCACATGCAGTACACCGCAGCAGCATTGCAGGTACCACCGTGTCAGCGAGCATTGTGCAGGCTACCACCGTGGCAGGTATCGTGGTGCGTATATGTAGCGTGCATGTAAGTACACCGTGTAGCGTAGCATGCGGTGCATTGTGTAGTGCTATCCGTGGCAGTGTAGATTGTGTAGTACTCACCGTGCTAGCATTGTGCAGTGTGAGATTGTGCGGTACCACTGAGCTGGGTAGAAATGTAGGTGACTTGTGTAGTACAAGGTGGTGCACTGTGAGTAGTGCAGCGTAGCATTGCAGTGCACACGTAGCAGCTACCGCGCAGCGCACATGCGCAGGCAGCATTGCGCAGGCGTGGTGTGGTATCAGCAGCGACACCGAGCGCAGCATTGTGTAGCAGTAGCACCGCGCAGCACAAAAGGAAGCATGGGTGCAGGGAGCGGAGCAGCGCAGGACACCGCGTGCAGTGTAGCATTGTGTACGTAGCATTGCGTAGGTACCACCTGAGCTGCGTAGATTGTGCAGTGTAACCGTTAGTGTAGTATTGCAGGATATCTGCAGTGAGCATTGCAGCGTACACCGTGTAGTAGCGGCATGCAGTAGCATTGCAGGATACCGTGAGCAGATTGCAGTAGACCACCGTGCGTAGATCTGCAGCAATACGTGAGCGTAGCATTGCGAGCTGTAGCATTGTGAGTGTATACGCAGAGTGCATGTGTAGGCAGCACGTGTAGCCAGTGCAGATTGGTAGGTACACCGTGCAGTGCATTACTGTGCAGCGTAGCACCTGTGTAGTTAGTATTGTGTAGATTGTAGTGTAGTAGCACGTGTAGTATTGTGTAGTGTAGTATTGTTGTGCTACCGAGCCGTGCAGCATTGCGTGGCGTAGCACCGTAGTACAGCGCAGTGTAGCAGTGCAGTGCAATACTGTGTAGCGCAGTATCGTGTAGCGTACCATTGCGGCATTGTGCAGCAACGGCGTGCACACGTGTAGTAGTAGCATTGCGCAGCGCAGCATCGCGCGTAGCAGTACTGCGCAGCGCAGTACTTCGAGCGTAGCATTGTGCAGCGTACCACTCGTGCAGAGCAGTACTGGCAGCGTATTACCGTGCAGTGCAGCACGCAGCGTAGCATTGTAGCGTAGATTGCGAAAAACTGTGTAGTGTATAGGATTGTATGGTAATACTGTGTAGGTAAAATATTGTGATGTAGATTGGTAGTGTACCACTGAGTTTTGCAAGGTGCAATACCGAGAAATGCACAACGGTAAATGAAGTTACTGAGTAGAAAACGAGAGTCTAGAATGATGTAGGTTGGCCCCAACTGGTGGAGTATGGGTAGTATCGAAGGAAATTTTTGGGTAGTGAAATTAACGGAAAAGGTAGTATTGGGTGTATAGGAAAAAGTGAGATTGGGGTACCCCCGTGAGTGAGTATTGTGTAGGTAGATTGTGAGTGAGTATTGAGGTAGTATTGGTACCACTGTGAAGTAGTATTGTGGTATTACTGTGGTGGTTGTGGGGTACCCCCGTGAGGAGTATGAAAAGAAGTATTGGAAAAAAAGGACTCCCGTGTAGGTAGTATGGCAGGGCATTGCAGGTAAGCATTGTAAGTGGGTTTTGGGTGAGTGAGATTGGAAAAGGTAGATTGGTAAGGTCCCACAGTACCCCGTGAGTGAGATTGAGGTTTTCCCCGGAGGTAGATTTGAAAGGTGAACTCCCGTAGTAGAAGAAGGTACTCCCGGGGAGGGGAAAAAAGAGGTACCCCCGTGAGGTAGATTGAGTGTAGATGGGAGGAACTGGGTAGGTAGTTTGGGAAAAAAGGACACTGGGATTTGTTATGTGTAGGGGTAGATGGAGTGAACGGAGGGAGATTGGAGTACTACTGTGTAGTTTGTATTGTGAGTTTTACATGTGCATGTAGTATTGTGCAGTTCACTGAGTATTTAGTATTGTGATTTACAATGTGAGAGTAGAAGGATTTCCCACTGTGTGTAAAAGTGGGTGTGTAGTGTTTTACTGTGTAGTGTAGAAGAAGAAATACTGTGAAAAGTGTAGTATTGTGCAGGGGTAGAAAGGTGGGAAAATTACGGGATTTAGAATGCAGTACTACTGTGAGTGTAGTATTGTGTAGTGTATACGTGCAGGTAGTATTGTGAGTGTAGTATTGTGTAGTGTACCACTGAGTTGTGTAGTATTGGTGTAGTATTGTGCAGTGTAGTACTGGTGAGTGTAGCATTGTGTAGTGTAGTATTGGCAGTGTACTCACTGTAGTGTAGTATTATGTAGTGTAGCATTGTGTAGTGTACTCACTGTGAGTGTAGCATTGTGTAGTGTATTACTGTGTAGTGTAGCATTTGTAGTGTAGCATGTGTGTACTCACTGAGTTGTGTAGTATTGTGTAGTGTAGTACTGTTAGTATTGTGTAGTGTAGTATTGGGGTAGTGTATTACTGTGTAGTGTATTACTGTGTAGTGTAGTATTGTGTAGTTTAGCACAGTAGTAATATGTGTAGTGTAGTACTGTGTAGTATTGGTAGTGTAGTACTGTGTAGCATTGTGTAGTGTAGTATTGTTTAGTACTACTGAGCTGTGTAGTATTGTGTAGTGTAGACTGTGTAGTATTGTGTATGTAGTATTGTGTAGTGTATACTGTAGTGTAGTATTGGTAGTAACTATTGTAGATATTGTAGTGTAGTACTGTAATATTGTGAGTGTAGCATTGGTAGTGTAGTATTGTGTAGTGTAATACTGTGTAGTGTAGTATTGCAGTGTAGCATTGTGTAGGTAGTATTGTGTAGTGTAGTATTGTGTAGTGTAGTACTGTGTAGTGTAGCATTGTGTAGTGTATTACTGTGTAGTGTAGTATTGTGTAATGAGTATTGTGTAGGTACTACGAGTTGTGTAGTGTAATCGAGTAGTGTAATAACGAGTAGTGTAATACGAGTAGTAATACTGGAGTGTAATAACGAGTAGTCTAGTAATGTGAATTGTAGTATTGTGTGGTAATAATATGTAGTGAATAATGTAGAGTAATAATGTGGAGTGTATTGTGTAGTATTGTGTAGTAATACAGTGTAGTGTGTAGTACTGTGTAGTGTGTAGTACTGTAGTGTGTATGCATGTAGTGTAATACTGTAGTAGTGTAATATGTGTATATATATATATATATATATATATATATATATATATATATATATATATTATATATTATATATAAAATATATATTATATATATATATATATATATATATATATATATATATATGTCGTACTGATTAGGTAAACCTATGATTTTGGCTTAAATAGCAAACGCTCTTCTTGCCATAAAGACAAGGAAAATTTGTGTATGCAATAATTTCGCAAAATCATCTCTGAACATAACGAAAAATATATTTCATTGTTTGTTTATTATAAATAAGTTAACGATTAAAATTTTATTTAGTTAGGTTTTAAATTAAATTGCGCTTGTTTGTAATAAGGTTAGGTAGGTTTTTAAAGTTTCTCTTGGTACCAAAAATTTTAAAATCTTACATTAAATAAATGAAAAAAATATCTTTAAACGATAAAAAGAAAATTTTTGAAAGGACTTAATTTTGATTTTTCTAATGACCAGTTTTACCAACCCGGGACGACATATATATATATATATATATATATATATATATATATATATAATATATATATATATATATTAATATAATATTAATATATATATAAGCGGTGAAGGCACCACACCCAGATATTCCTTCCTTGCTGTTCCCCAATTCTCTCTGGGGGCTCGGCTGAAAAAAGGCCACCAAATTGGGGGGTTGCTTCCCTGGCCAACTCAGAACAAATATTTGCCAGGGGGACGGCTAACCCCCTGGACTTTATGGTCTGGGCAAAAAACACAGGGAAGGAAGTATGCTAGACATGAGGAGGTCAATGACATCATAAAGAGAAGCCTCGCCACAGCCCGTTGCCCAGCTCAACGGGAACCCCAAGTGCAGAGGTCTGATGGAAGTCAAAAGCGTCCTGATGGAGCCACCATGCTACCCTGGAAGGATGGTAAGCAGATTGCTTGGGACTACACCTGTGCTGCCACATTGGCAGACACCTACCTGCCACACTCTTAGCCGAAGGTGGAGCTGCCAGCCACAGGGAGACCCAGAAGACCCGCAAATATGAAGACCTTCCTCTTGCTATAACTTCATCCCAATAGGGTCGGAGACCCATGGAGCAGGGGCAAGGTCCCTCTAAAGTTTCTCAAGGAGCTGGGTGGAAAACTCATCATAGAAACCAAGGACCACAGGGCGACCAGCTTCCTGTTTCAGAGACTCAGTGTTGCGATCCAGAGGGAAATGCCTGCAGTATTCTGGGCACGCGGCCCACTGCCGGGGAGTTGGACGAAGTATTTGACATGTAGCTCTGAGTTGTTATCTATGTTGTTTTACTCCCCATTGTATTTTGTATTTTGTCTTGAAATAAAGTTTGTATAAAAAAAAAAGATGGGGTAGTAGGGGAAGTGGAATATTCAAATGGCTTCAGAAAGAAATCTAAATATTCTTCCTTGAAGTCTTTTTATCCACTTCTCCGAGGCAATGGGTCCCACAATTGACACTAGAGGTGGACCCCATCCTATATATATATATATATATATATATTTTTTTTTTTTTTTTTTCAACAAGTCGGCCGTCTCCCACCGAGGCAGGGTGACCCAAAAAGAAAGAAAATCCCCAAATAGAAAATACTTTCATCATTATTCAACACTTTCACCACACTCATACATAATCACTGTCTTTGTAGAGGCGCTCAGATACGACAGCTGAGAATAGTCCCTCCCAACTGTCACTATCCCAGACCCCTCCTTTAAAGTGCAGGCATTGTACTTCCCATTTCCAGGACTCAAGTCCAACTAAATCATTTAACTGGTTTCCCTGAATCCCTTCACAAAATGTTACCCTGCTCACACTCCAACAGATCGTCATGTCCCAAAACCATTCGTCTCCATTCACTCCTATCTAACACGCTCACACATGCTTGCTGGAAGTCCAAGCCCTCGCCCACAAAACCTCCTTTACCCCTTCCCTCCAACCTTTTCTAGGACGACCCCTACCCTGCCTTCCTTCCCTACAGATTTATACGCTCTCCAAGTCATTCTACTTTGATCCATTCTCTCAAACGACCAAACCACCTAAACAACCCCTCTTCAGCCCCCTGACAAATACTTTTAGTAACTCCACACCTTCTCCTAATTTCCACATTCCGAATTTTCTGCATAATATTTCCACCACACATTGCCCTTAGACAGACATCTCCACTGCCTCCAGCCTCCTCCTCGCTGCAGCATTTGCAACCCATGCTTCACACCCATATATATATATATATATATATATATATATATATATATATATATATATATATATATATATATATATATATATATATATATATATATATATATACATATATATATATGTCGTGCCGATTAGGTAAAACTTGCTATTTTGGCTTAAATAGCAACGCTCACCTTGCCATATAAGACAAGTGAAAATTTGTGTATGCAATAATTTCGCCAAAATCATTCTGTACATAACGAAAAAAATATATTACATTGTGTTTGTTTATTATTAAATTAATGTTAACGTATCTAAAATATATTTAGTTGGGTTAGACTAAATTAAATTGAGCTTGTTGTAATAAGGTTAGGTAGGTTTTCAAAGTTTCTTTTGGTACAAAATTATAAATTCTTACATTAACATAAATGAAAAAAATATATCTTTAAACGTATAAGAGAAAATTTTAGAAAGGACTTAATTTTAGATGAGTTCTTGCTAATTGACTAGTTTTACCTAATCGGCACGACATATATAAGGTTAGGTAGGTTTTCAAAGTTTCTCTTGGTACAAAATTATAAATTCTTACATTAACATAAATGAAAAAAATATATCTTTAAACGAATAAGAGAAAATTTTAGAAAGGACTTAATTTTAGATGAGTTCTTGCTAATTGACCAGTTTTACCTAATCGGCACGATATATATATATATTTATAGGTTGGTAGACAGCAACCACCCAGGGAGGTACTACCACCCAGGGAGGTACTACCACCCAGGGAGGTACTACCACCCAGGGAGGTACTACCACCAAGGGAGGTACTACCACCCAGGGAGGTACTACCACCCAGGGAGGTACTACCACCCATGGAGGTACTACCGTCCTACCAAATGAGTGTGAAACACAAGCCTGTAATTGTTTTGAATTATGGTAGGATTGCTGGTGTCTTTTTCTGTCTCATAAACATGCAAGGTTGCATATACGTCTTGCTACTTCTACTTACACTTAGATCTCAATACACATGCATGTGTATACTAACCCCTCTAGGTTTTCTATTTTCTTCCTAGTTCTTGTTCTTGTTTATTTCTGCTTATTTCCATGGGGAAGTGGAACAGAAAGAATTCTTCGTCTCTAAGCTATGCGTGTCTTGGGAGGCGGCTAAATACCAGGAGCAATGGGCTAGTAACACCTTCTCCTGTATAAACTACTAAAAATAAGGAAAATAAAATCTTTATAAACACTTGTCCTCGTCAGGACAAGTGTTTCCTGACGTGGGTCTCAGTCATATGATGTCCTGCCACTGGAACTTTTGGTCATCTAACAGAGGCCTTCCGCTGGCTTACTGCTCCACCCCTATAAAAATTATGGTAAAAATTATAATAATTTCATGACCTTAGTTATTTTACCCGAGTGAACAATCGAAATGCCCAGCTCATGTATGGAGTTGCCCAAAACTTTGCGATGGCAGCCAAAAATGTCCACTTGGAGCTTCTTGCCACCCTAGACCAGATGATGGTGAGGATGATTCACCAGATCGTAATGACACGATTGCAAACAAACCACACCAAGGGCGGGGATTAAACTCGTGGCGAGTGAGTCATAAAACTCCAGGCCAGCGCGCTAGCCACTGGGCCAGCTGGCTATAATAAGATTCATCCAACTAGGTATCTTTATACACCATAGAGAAGTTAACACATGCTCCATTTTGACCACAAATGCAAATATTTACAATAGCTTACGCACTGGCCTGGAGTTCTAGTACTGACTCGCCACGAGTTCAATCTCCGGGGATTAAACGCTGAGGTCACTGGCTGTAAAACAAAATTAATTCTGATCGCAGCTGTTGGTCACTACAAATTATATAGGTAAAGTACTGGTATAAAGCTTGGGAACAGATACCAACAAACTGCTTTAGTAAGACACGTGAGCAAACATTAGCACATTTATTAGAAAACGTTTCGGTCCTGGGGTCTTGAGAACTTCAAGGTCCTAAGAAGAAACGTTTTCTAATAAATATGTGTCTAGTGTTTGTTCACGTGACTTTCTAAAGCAAGTAAAGTACTACACAGTAAGTTGCAGGATTCACGAGATCGTAATAGAACGATTGCAAAAAAAAACAGGGAGCGGGTGGGACTTGAACCCATGGTAAGTCCTAAAACTCACAGGGAGCGGGTGGGACTTGAACCCATGGTAAGTCCTAAAACTCACAGGGAGCGGGTGGGACTTGAACCCATGGTAAGTCCTAAAACTCACAGGGAGCGGGTGGGACTTGAACCCATGGTAAGTCCTAAAACTCACAGGGAGCGGGTGGGACTTGAACCCATGGTAAGTCCTAAAACTCACAGGGAGCGGGTGGGACTTGAACCCATGGTAAGTCCTAAAACTCACAGGGAGCGGGTGGGACTTGAACCCATGGTAAGTCCTAAAACTCACAGGTCAGTGCATTAACCACTCAGCCAGCTTGTTTGTCAACTGTGCGTTGGGGCGAGATGACCTCGAATTGTTACCTATCACCTCATAGTTTATACATACACATACGTGAAATAAAATCACAGTAAACAAGTGATATCACAATATACAAAAAGTGAAAAAAAACAGTGAAATTCCAAGCACTTTTTTTGAATTATCACAATATCCCTAGATAATGTAAGGAATCACGAAAGCGCTTGGAATTTCATTATTTTCTCACCGTGGTTATTTTGCATACATATACATATACATTTCACTATGTTAACATGCTACATAAGGTTTAAAACACATATTGCAAGAACAATAATGGTGGTTCCATTTATAATTTATACAATGAATAATTCTCGTAATTAAAGAACATGATCATTATACTTGGATTTCACAAAACATTGATAAATGTTACAAAAATTATTAACAATTTTAAATTCTCTAATTATTCTCTTCGATGAAATGTTGCTCTTTAAACTACAATATATTTTGTAATCTTGAACAAGAAGGGAAAAGGAAGGGAGGGAAGGAGGGAGAGAAAGAGAAGGACGAAGATTAAGATGGATTAAAGGGGAGAGAATTCTGAAAACAGGGAAACAGGAAAGGAGGAAAAGGGAAAAAGGAGGAAAAAGTGGTGAGAAATAAATGGGATTAGGTCAGGGGTTTCAAACAGAGTTAGAGCTAAAGAAGGAGTGGCAATAATGTTGAAGTATAAGTTATGGCAGGAAAAGAGGGAATATTAATGTATCATATCAAGGATTATGTGGTCTAAAATAAGGGTTGGATGTGAAAAGTGGGTTATAGTAAGTGTTTATGCACCTGGAGAAGAGAAAAGTTTAGAGGAGAGAGAGAGATTTTGGGAAATGTTGAGTGAGTGTGTGGGGAGTTTTGAACCAAGTGAGAGAGTACATGTGGTTGGGGATCTTAAATAGGCGTCGGCTGATAGGGACGAGTAACAGACGAGGACATTGTCACTGGTAGGCGGGATTTCCCCGTGGAAGTAGATCATACCCAAGGGATGGGTTAGTGGTAGTTGTAGAAGCCGTGAGGAAGGTTATGTAGATGTCCTCTGAACCAAGATTCCATGATGAAGCAGAAGTTGTCTGTCATATTCACACAAGTACGAGGCATCTGAAAGAAGAAAACAACAAACAATTAGAAGATAAACATAAAATTTATTCATTAATTTATTATTATAATAGAGATCATGACAGCTAAGCAGAAGTATTTACATAATTCAGTAGGAAAATAAAATTAATATAATATACCTCACATGCATATCAATAGCTTGCTCAGTGAATATTTATTATAAGTTTAAAAAGTGTTTGGCTAAGAAAATCACCAACCTTTCACCTCAAAATATAAACTTGGAGAGCACAACCACCTTGTATGACTGCTGGAACAATAATGAAGGTCAGTGAGACTGTGAGTGTTGGTAAGAAACACACTGCCGCAAGCCTGTTGCAACCGGTTGTCACACGTAGCTCTATATTGAAAAGTAGACCTAACCAACAATTTTAACCATGATATTCATTATCAGTGACCTAAAATTAGTTGGAAATTGCTGCTATGGTCTCGGAAGCATTTGGTTGTTGACCAGTGTAACAGTAGATGAGGCAGTCAGTCAGTCATCCTGAAAGCTGGTAGTTAATACCTTTCTTTGTTCTGATAAACCTGAAGTATAAGTGGGCTCTACCCACTAGTGGAATTATGTCATGGCCAAGAGTAGGGCCAGCTGGTAGTGATATCCTCCCTGTGATATCACTACCACCTGGATTTATGGTTGTTTCTTGATGGGTATCAAACCTTGTAATTTAGATTTATTACAATACTGGTATACAATACCCACAAAATGAGGTATGAGGTGTATTGTGTAGATGTGAAGTATGAGGTGTGTTGTGTAGATGTGAGATATGAGGTGTGCTGTGTAGATGTGAGGTATGAGAGGTAAGATTGGTGGGGTGTGGGGATGAGCTGTGAGGTGTGAGTCTGAGTTGTGAGGTATGTGGAGTGAGATGTGTGCTATGAGACATGGGGTGATGCTGAGGGTTAGAAATGTGGGTGAGGTAGAGTGTGAGAGAGAGAGAGGAGAGAGGAGAGAGAGAGAGAGAGAGAGAGAGAGAGAGAGAGAGAGAGAGAGAGAGAGAGAGAGAGAGAGAGAGAGAGAGAGAGAGAGAGAGAGAGAGAGAGAGAGAGAGAGAGAATATGTGTGTGTGTGTGTCTACTCACCTATTTGTGGTTGCAGGGGGTCGAGTCATAGCTCCTGGCCCCGCCTCTTCACTGATTAATACTAGGTCCTCTCTCTCCCTGCTCCATGAGCTTTATCAAACCTTTTATCATGACTCGCTGCTGTCTTTCTGAATAGGTTTGTAGTCTCTGGCCCCCTAGACTGTACTCTGTCTGCGGTCTTCTTTGCCCTTCCCCAATCTTCATGACTTTGCACTTGGTGGGGTTGAACTCCAGGAGCCAATTGCTGGACCAGGCATGCAGCCTGTCCAGATCCCTTTGTAGTTCTGCCTGGTCCTCGTCCGACTGAATTCTTCTCATCAACTTCACATCATCTGCAAACAGGGACACTTCGGAGTCTATTCCTTCCGTCATGTCGTTCACAAATACCAGAAACAACACCGGTCCTAGGACTGACCCCTGTGGAACCCCACTCGTCATCGGCGCCCACTCCGACACCTCGTCACGTACCATGACTCGCTGCTGTCTTCCTGACAGGTATTCCCTTATCCATTGGAGTGCCTTCCCTGTTATCACTGCCTGGTCCTCCAGCTTTTGCACTTATCTCTTGTGTGGAACTGTGTCAAACGCCTTCTTACAGTCCAAGAAAATGCAATCTACCCACCAATCTCTCTCTCTTGTCTTACTGCTGTCACCCTGTCATATAACTCCAGAAGGTTTGTGACACAGGATTTCCC
Source organism: Cherax destructor (assembly GCA_009830355.1). Lineage (NCBI taxonomy): Eukaryota > Metazoa > Arthropoda > Malacostraca > Decapoda > Parastacidae > Cherax > Cherax destructor. Next base: position 42,930 of record WNWK01007265.1, on the reverse strand, counting down.
ATCCTTGAAACCGTGTTGGCCGTCATTGATAAGCTCATTCTTTTCTAGGTGCTCCACCACTGTTCTCCTGATAATCTTCTCCATGACTTTTCATACTATACATGAGTGACACTGGTCTGTAGTTTAGTGCCTCATGTCTGTCTCCTTTTCTAAAAATTCGGACTACATTTGCTGTCTTCTATACATCAGGCAGTCTCCCTGTTTCGATAGATGTGTTGAATATTGTTGTTAGTGGTACACATAGCGCCTCTGCTCCCTCTCTCAGGACCCATGGAGAGATGTTGTCCGGCCCCATCGCCTTTGAGGTATCTAGCTCACTCAGCAGCCTCTTCACTTCTTCCTCGGTTGCATGTATTATGTCCAGCACTTGGTAGTGTACCCCACCTCTCCGTCTTTCTGGAGTCCCTTCTGTCTCTTCTGTGAACACTTCTTTGAATCTCATGTTGTGTTCCTCACATACTTCGTGGTTGTTTCTTGTGATCTCTAATCCTTCCTTCCTCAGCCTGATCACCTGGTCCTTGACTGTTGTTTTCCTCCTGATGTTTCTGTACAACAGCTTTGGTTCAGTGTGTTGTGCTGTACTGCATTCTATATGTGTGTGTGTGTGTGTGTGTGTGTGTGTGTGTGTGTGTGTGTGTGAGGAAAGGTAAAACAGAGCTCAAACAGATAGAACCCTATGGTGTATAAATATACCTAGTTGTATGAATCTTATAGTAGCCAGCTGGCCCAGTGGCTAGCAAAGCAATCATAACTACACAACAGTCATCACTACACTAAAATGTTAACTACACAGAAATCAACACTATATAAATATCATCACTACTTCAATCACCACTACACACCAATCATCATTAAATAATCATCACTTCACAACAATCATCACTAAATATTCAAGATTACAAAAGTCATCACTACAATACAGTTATCACTACATAATAATCACTACACAGCAATACTACAGAACAGTCATCACTACCTAATTCGTCAGTGCACAACAGTCATCACTACTCAAGAGTCATCACTATACAACATTCATCACTATACAACATTCATCACTACACAATCACTTCATGAGTCAACCTTATTCAACAATCATCACATAAGTCATAAGTCATCACTACACTATAGCCATTCACTACACATCAATCATCACTACACAAAAGATGTCACTATATAGGTCATCACTGCACAACATAAATAACTACACAACAGTAATCACTATACAAGTAATCACAACAAAAGTCACCACTACAAAATCATCACTATACAACCGTCATCACTACACAAGTCATCACTGTAACTCAGTTATCACTAAACAACAACCTTCACTACACAATCATCACTACACCAGACTCGTCACTAGTCCACAATCATCACTACATCAGGCTCGTCACTAGCCCACAATCATCCTTATATAAGTCATCACTACACAGTCATAACTAAACATTCATTACTACACCACAATCATTACTACATCATACATCTCACTATACCAATATCTATCATATTCTTCACTACACAATCATCACTACTCAAGTCATCACTATAAAAGTCATCAAAACACAATCACTTGTTAATCGTCACTACACAACAATAATCTTGTTACATTACACAACACTCATCACCACAACAGTCACTACTAAACAATACCCCTACTCAACAATTCATCACCACACAATGGTCTCTACAAAACAATCATAACTGCACATCAGTCATCACTACATCTTGCCCATACTGATTAAAAATAAAATTTTTTTTTTTTTTTTTTTTTAGTGTTGATTGTATAGGGTAACTTACTCACTGTTATTACTATCGGCGTCCTCCTTTACCTCGCTTTCCTTTTCCTTTTCTTTCACGCTTTTTTCGTCCAAGTTTCTGGCCTTTGTTCTTTCCTTCTTCCTTTTCAATCTCTACCTTATTTTCTTCTCCTCTGACTTGTGTTTCATCTTCGTCTTGAGAATCCTCGTCTGCATCTTGTGTAGGTTGAAGACATTTCTTCATACGTCTGAGAAGAACAGGAAGACTGAGCCGTCGGTTTGGATCCTTGTTCATTGCTTGATTGACCAGGTGATCCAGGCCTTGAGGATGAGGATCTACAGCATCCAGGATTACTGACATTACAAATCCGTAGGAGAACACGTCACTTGCAGGGGTGGATGGCTTGTGGCGGAGAATCTCTGGAGCATACCATGGGAACTCCTGATGGTTGCCGTTCAAGGATATGATTTTACCGCTGAGGCAGGACATTCCGTAATCTATGATGCTAACCTCTGGAGCACTGGGGGAGCCATCCACGATTATGTTGTCTTCTTTAATATCGTTGTGAATGAAGCCAGCATCATGAATCTGCTATAATTTCTTGCCAATTTCCAGCCCGACTGCGAGGAGGTCGAATTTAGTATCATTTATTACATCCAGGAGGCACTGGCTGCCTTTGTACTGCATGAGTAGAGCTGGAGGGTTCACTTGGACCCCGTGAAGTACAGGGGCACCACCGGCGCCTTGTAGACTATGAAGAATATCAGCTTCGTGGAGAAAGTTAGTTCGATGGCGCAAGTACTTATCTTTGACTTTCTTTTGTCGAGATTTAGATATCTTGAGAGCTGCTGGTTCATTATGGTAGGTTACCAGAAGAACCTCACCGAAGGTTCCATCCCCGAGAACCTTGTTCTGTGTACGGAGGAGATCATCCACCACCTCAGCGTCCAGGAACTTCATTGTCATCTAGTGACAATAATCCCAAAACTCTCTTTAGATATCTCTTTAGATATCTGGGATCGAACCCGGGTCCGTAAATTAGCAGTCCGATGCTTTATCGCTTCTGCCGCTGGGGAACCACTTAGAAAGAAACTGGAACTTATACTTATTGTATTTTATTCCGTCAGAATATAATACAATAACTGGTAACTTTTTTTTTTTAAACTGATAACTGAGTACTGATGATTCTTGAAAAGCTATAAGTAATGTGTAGCAATGCGTACGAATTTATTGTGTTGTGATGAATTGTGTAGTGATGACTTGTGCAGTGATGACTTGTGTAGTGATCACATGTGTAGTGATAATTGTTTAGTGATGAATATGCTAGAGATATATTGGTATAGTAATATGTCTGGAGAAATAATGATTGTGGGTTCTTGATTGTGGTGCAGTAATGAATGTTTAGTTATAATTATGTAGTGATGACATACGCAGAGATGATTGTGGGCTAGCGATGAGTCTGGTGTAGCTAGTAAGGTGTAATAATGATTGTGAAGTGGTGACCGTTGTGTAGTGATGATTGTGTAGTGATTACTTGTGTAGTGATTACATGTGTAGTGATTACTTGTGTAGTGATTACATGTGTAGTGATTACATGTGTAGTGATTACTTGTGTAGTGATTACTGTTGTGTAGTTATTTCTGTTGTGTAGTGATGACCTATGTAGTGATATCAAATGTATAGTAATGACAGTTGTATAGTGAATGATTGTAGTGAAGTTATGAAGTATGTAATGTCGATTGTTGTATAGGGATGACTTATGAAGTGATTGTATAGTGACGAATGTTGTGTATGATGATAACTGTCGTTCAGTGAGGACTTATGTAGTAATGATTATTGTGTAGTGATGACTGATGTGTAGTTATTATTTTCAGTGATAACTATATTGTACTGATGACTTGTGTAGTGATGACTGTGTATTGATTGTTATGCAGTGATGATTATACAGTGATGACTTGTGTAGAGATGAATATTAATGACAATTGTTGTGTAGTGATAAATTGTGTAGTGATGAATATTTAATGACAATTGTTGTGTAGTGATGAATTTAGTGATGATTGTTGTGTTGTGTAATGAATGACTGTAGTGTAGTGATACCTTGTGTAGTGATGATTGTGTAGTGATGAATATGATATACAGATGTTAGTAGAGTGATATGTCTGATGAAGTATTGATTGTGGGCTCTTGATTGTGGTGTAGTAATGAATGTTTAGTAATGACTGTGTAGTGATGACTTATGCAGGGATGACTGTGTGCCAGTGATGAGTCTGGTGTAGTGAGTGAGGTCAGGTGATGCTTGTGTAGTGATGGCTGTTGTTTAGTGATAACTAAATTGTAGTGATGACTTGTGTAGTGATGACTGTTGTTAAGTGACGATTGTGGAGTGATAACTATTTTGTGGAGTGATAACTATTTTGTGTAGTGATTAAGTTTCTATAGTGATGAATGCTCTGTAGTGATGAGTGTTGTGCAGTTATGAATGCTGTGTAGTAATGATTCTTGAGTAGTGCTGACTACTGTGTAGTGATTATTATATAGTGATAACTGAATTGTAGTGATGGTAGTTGTTTACTGATAACTGCAGTGTAGTGATAACTTGTATAGTGATGACTGTTGTGTAGTGATGATTGTGGAGAAGCGACTTGCGTAGTGATTACTTATGTAATGATTACTGTTGTGTAGTGATGATATTTGTTTAGTGAATGATTGTAGTGAAGTGAACACTTATGTAGTGATGATTGTTGTATAGCGTTACTTATGAAGTGATTGTGTAGTGATGAATGTTGATGTAGTGATGAATGTTGATGTAGTGATGAATGTTAGTAGTGATGAATGTTGTATAACGATAACTCTTGAGTACCGATGACAGTTGTGCAATGACGGGCTATATAGTGATGACTGTTGTTTTGTGATGATTATTCGGTGATGTCTTGTATAGTGACGAATATTTAATGATAATTGTGGTATAGTGATAAATGCTGTGTAGTGATAACTCTTGAGTAGTGATGACTGTTGTACAGTGACGACTTATGTAGTGGTAAATGTTGTATAGTGAGGACTGGTGTGTAGTGATTACTTGTGTAGCAATGACTTGTGTAGTTATGATTGTACAGTGTGAAGGTTGTTGCCAATCTTCTTAGGAAAAGTATAATAGAAAAAGACAATAATAACAAGAAAAATAAACACTTTATTTTAATAAAATGATATGTAAATAATAAAAACGTAAATATGATTATAATAATCCTACCTTAAGAAAAATGAAAAATGAAAACAAAAAATATATATCTGATTCAAAGCTACTTATATACACGTGTTGTTCTTGTTAATACAGAAGCAATGAATCCATGTTAGACTCCGTGGTGGTGGTATTGTTGTTGTTGCCTCGATGTTTTCCACAAATCCATCAGTTTTCCAACATCCACAATGTCACAAATGATGTCAGGGACTCAGGTGAAAGTTGTTCCATGGTAAAGTACCGTTGCTTGAGGTTTCTAGTGTGAACTGAGGGACTACTGGTGTAGTGTAGAACTGGTGGTAACGACTGTTTCTCAATTGGTGAGTACGCCCCCCCCCCACTCAGCCTTGAATCCGATGAACCGAGCGGACACAGAGGACTGTGAAAGAAACCACAATAATTACTCACCACTCTAGCATTAATTTACATAGTAGGCATAAGGCCTTTAAAAGAAATGGTGAAACTGTAATAAATAACTCTACCAAAAACCAAGGCAGGACAGAGCAGAAGTTAATGTTGTTAAACATGAGTGAAGCTCCAAAATAATTAAAAAGTGAAGCTCTTGAACATAAAATAATGAAGATACGAGCAGCCGTGAAGTACTTACAGTGAGGTCGGGCGTGGTCAGTCAAGTGATTTCAACGTGTGGCCGGAGCCCAGCATTACACCTCTCACAGGGTGGAAAAGGGAGGGGGGGTATAGTAGCATTACACCTCACCCCACCTCAACAAGCCAACTACCATTCAACCATCACTCTACATACCTTCACACTTTCATCACTCCTATCTATGGGCTTTTCCCTCACATGGACCCTATTTTGGAATTGGGACATTGAAATTTGTCAAATTGGCAAAATTACCGATTTCTGACCACTTTATTGGGTGGTTCAAATTGGTAAATGGGCTGTTTCTTGTACTCAGTTGACAGAATAGAAGAAATACTAGCGAAAAAGCTACGAGTTTGGTAGACTGGAACAATGGAATGGGCCAAAAATAGGGCGTAAAGTGGGTGAAATCGCCGATGCATAAATATCACTATTGGGTTAAGTGTATTCTAACCTAACCACTCTGTAATCTGGCAAAATCACTAATCCGGCAAAATCACTAATCCGGCACCCTTCAGGTTCCGATGGTGCCGGATTAGTGATGGTCAACCTGTATTGCTTTCTTGTGCTAACTCTCACAGGATCTGTGAGTGCACAATAAACTAGCCACTTAGGCAACACAACTAACTAAACTTCAAAATGAGAACTACTGATGTGCCATTGGTGACACTATTCAATTTAGTTTTGCTCCTTTGATACAGTGAGCCGCCACTTTTCGTGGAAATAAAATTAATCTGTTCCAGACACCCAAAAGTATTAAAATAAAATATTTTTTTACAACATATAGACATTAAATTACACACAAAACAATGAGAAATAAAGAAATAATAGTACAATAACATGTCACTTACATTTATTAAAGAGTAGATGAATTTTTTGTTTTTTATATTTAAAAAAAAAAAAAAATTCTTAAGTCACAAATGCATTAAATCACGGTATTACTATACCACAAGTAATACATAATAAGTAAAGTACATGATATACATTAGTATCCTTAAAATTGAATTATCTCAATTTCAAACCTAAGATGAAACTATATCCAGCAGCTTATCACTGCACTACTTTACGTAAAAATCTTCCTAAACTCCAACTGAGCAACATAGAGAACTTGAGGTTGCAAACAAAATTAAACTTAACAGCCTTGAATGGCAATACATATACCCCATCGGGTAAATAATTATTATACATACCTATGACCTTACTAACATCCACTTATACAGTCTACTGGAAAAACTGGCCTAATTATTACATGTAAATACTCATGTAAGTACAAGTAATATACTCTTAACTATCCAATACGTCATAGTTTGAATTCCAGAAATTCTGACTATCATTGTTTCAACTCTCAAACGCTACTGACTTTCTCTTGACAGTAAAAAAAAAAAATTACACATATCAGTACTGCATAGTAATAAAATAAGTTAACCCAAACAACAAAAAACAGTACTACGATCACAATGGATGTATCCATTTACTGGAGCTCCATACTCTAGCTCATTTCCAAAACCAATCACCATTCACTAACTCAATATTCACTCTTCATTCTCACCCTCGTGCAATCCACGTTAAGACAAGAATGATTAAATTTTGCGTGTACATCAGTGATCTACATTTAAACTTAAAAGTCCTTTCATTTTAGAAACTTTGAACAACACCACAACCTTGGCCTCCACAGTGACCACAATACAAGGCAAACCCACAAATTTCCCCAGATGTATTAGTCTTTAAGTCAGTCACAACGTTCTATTAAATCCATGCTTTCCCGACGCACTCATCTATTTCTATCCTATTGTACATTAAGTCAACCCCTCAATATTAATGCGTCATCCGTCAACTCCATACTCACTCCCCCTATTCTTACCCCCACTGCTTAACCCCCCCACTCAATCACTCGCTCTTTAACTTCCCCTCCCACAATAATCATCCCACTGACATTACACTTAAACATAAAGAAATCCCCGCCTCTCCAGGTGTCTAGCCATTTCCTGTATCCCACTCACCCCCCAATAACACCTGTAAAGTCATATCTCTCTACTCCCTAGAGAACAATTCTTCATATCGTCTCCCATACACCCACCTATTCCTATTTCTAGTCCTAAGCATAGTCGCAGCTATTGCCCTAATGCGTTCTCGTGCCCCAACCTCCCTTACCCTCCATGATTCACACACAAAATCAACCATTACATACATTAAAGCCCTTCTCGTGCTCTTCCCAACTCCACCCAAATCCAGACTTATAGCCTGTAAGACCCCTATCCCCCCCCCATCTTTCGCAAAACACCACCCATCCATTCCCTCACCATTATTAAACTTTCACAAAAATAAATCACATGCATTATAGTCTCTTGATAACCACACCTGTCACATCTTCCGTCCCTTATGATTCCCATTTTGAATAAAACCTCCTTTGATGCGACCACCCCATGCAAAAACCTATACATTAATTCCCTATCCCTCGATCTCAACTTTAATTCTTTAAACCCTTTCCAAACTTGATACCAATTATACATAGGATATTCACTCACACCCTCGATAACATTCCTGCCCCATCCTATTATTTCAATCTCACTTGTAGTCCATCTATGAGAAGTCTTCATTACCATCATCTGCCGCAAAATATCCCAACCCAGCCGTAAATCCCTCCCTCCCCACCATCTACCCAGATCGTTCGCCATCATACCTACTCGTCCCTCTGCCATTCCACCCCAACGTACAACGCATCTTTTAACATACAGACTGAATAATCGTCTCTCCAACCCAATCAGCCCCAGGCCTCCCCTATCCACCCTATTCCTAACTATTTCCTTCCTCAGCCACGGCCGACCGTACGCATAAATGTATCTCATTACTCTCACCTCAAGTCTTCTAATATCCGCTTGCAACAATGGTAAAAACACCGCTACGTGCCACAGTTTACTATACACAAGTGTGTTGACCGCCACTACCCTTTGTTGCAATGTAAGATCTCCTGGCCTCCACCCTTTTATCCTACTTAAAGCTTTTTGCACCACTTTCTCTGAATTAACACTACGGGAATCACTTACAGTATTCAAATATATTACTCCACATATCTGAATTTCATCAACTATTAACCACCTATGTCTTTCCCCATGCCCCCCCCACCCAGCAACCCACCTCCAATAACTTTGATTTGGCACAATTCACTCTCATACCAGTAGCTCCTCCAAACACTTCAATCATACGTCCCACATTACGTAAACTCTCCTCACTACTTACAAGCACAGTCATGTCATCTACATACCCTATGATTTTTTGCACCCCACTTCTATTCAATGTATGATCCCTCCTCACGCTTTCTATGTCAAACCCTACCAATCTATAGAACGGATCCTGCATACACGCAAATAAACACTGCGACAGTGGACATCCCTGTTGCAAACCTCTATCCATACTTATCCTTTCACCCATTCTACCATTCACACGTACTTTCAGACCCGCCTCCCTATACACAGCCTCTACCCATCCCACTACATCCTCTCCAAAACACTGTCTCCTCATGATCTCATACAATGTCCCCCTTTCAACACTATCATACGCCCTTTGCCAATCAATTGCTAAGACCCCTCCCTCAGTCCCATCCTCTATAAATTCTCGAATGCATTCGTGTCCTTGTATCATGCTTCTCCACGGAATTCCACACTGCCCCTCCTCTATAACCCTACCCAATACTTATTTCAATCTATTAGCCACTAACTTAGCAAAAAATTTGTAATCAGCATTCATTAATGCCAATGGCCGAAAGTTATCCAGAGTTTCCTTTTTACCTCTTTTCTTGACTAAAACCACCACCCCAGTACCTTGCCCTATCCCTATACGACCCTCCCCTTTCATTATATTAAACAATGTAACTAAACATTCATTTAGAGCCCCCCAATGTACCTTATAAAATTCATTAATTATTCCATCTAACCCAGGAGCCTTTCCTTCACTTAAACCATTCACAGCCTCCCATACCTCCTCTTCACTAACAGGTCCTTCCAGACTTGCTCTATCACCATCCCACACTCGTTTCACTATCCCATCTAATACAATGTCCCTCTCATGCTCACTCACCCGTCCACAACTCCAATACTTTTTAAACCATTTATCCGCATATATACTTATCGCTTCTGTAGTACATAATCTCTGCCCCTTCACATAGCCACCCATATCTTCCCCTACTTCCACACATGAAATTGTCATACCCTCCCTTTTTTTCTGCACTTATTTAACACATATTTTGACAGTCTATCTCCCCATAAAACATCATCTATCCCTGCTTGCATACGACAGACATCAAAACGCTCATTCTGAATACTACGCAACTTATCTTTTAAAACCCGAATTTCCTGTAAAGCAGATGTTTCCTGTCTCCCATAACACTCTCCCAATAATCCCTCCACGTATTTCTGCAACCCATAAGACCAGCACACCTCCTCCCTGCCCAACCTCCTATAGAACCTTTGAATTCCTGCTTTAGCTACCCTTTCCCACCAATTCAAAAAAGCCTCACTATCGTCCCTCAGTTTTTTCCCCTGCCCCCATAGCTCCCTCCACCAATGTGCAAAAAATTCTTGTTGGCCCTCCACACGCAACAATTTACCATTTAATTTCCAATACCCCTTAAACCATTTTACCGCTCCTTCCCATGTTGCATCCACCATAACTCCTCTATGATCCGAAAATCCCACATCTATGATATTAATCCCCACCACCCTAACCTGATCTGTTGTATAAATCCTATCCAGCCTAGCAGCATAATCTCGTCTAAAGAAGGTATTCTCTACTAGCCCTCCACCCCTCACTACATCCTTTAAACCCACTCCATTCAATACGTCTCTCAATACTCCCAATACACATCCAGCTCCCCGAGGTTCCGCATCCTTACCCCTTATGATACAGTTCCAATCCCCCCCCCCCACAACCACCACTCCTGGCAGTCCCCGCAAAGCATATACTAGATGATCATTTACAAAGTCTTCTTTTATTTTTCTATTAGACTCTGCTGGCATATATACACCAACAAAGCTAACCCTTATACCTCCCCATTCCCCATCTACCCTTACAATCCTGCCATCCCCACTCTCCTCCCAAGCCATCAACTGAAAAGGGCTAGACACCTGTATGACTATTGCGACCCCACCCTTTAATCTCCTAGTTGAACCAGCAAACACATCATACCCATCCACACGCAAGTCTCTACCAATCTTAAAGTTATGTTCCTGTAGAAAACCCACTTGTATATCAAAACGTCTTAAGGTCACCCCTACCCACTTCCTCTTAATTTCATCCCTCATACCATTAACATTAATAGTTAAACTCCTGAAAAGACTATTGTGGATTTGCATAGTCTTCTTTGTTGTTGCGTCACCACAGGGGTTCTCTGTTCCCCTACTCTAGCCCCACACTTCCATTCCTTTTCCCCTTTTACTCGGTCTTTATAGGCAACCCCTCCTTTCCCTGTCTGTGACGCAACAACCAAGGGTTGTTTACAAGACCTCTGTGCTGGTGTTAAAATGTCCTCCCCATCCGAAGAGGCTACAGACCTTTTCCTTGATTCACTTGCATATTCCATACCATTATCACTATCATCTTCTCGACCTTTTGCACACTCATGCACATCCGCTATGACAATCACACTCCCCTTCTCGTTAACATTTTCACTAGCACCCATCGCTGCCTCACGCCTCATACTCTCCTTAGTCACAGGGCTACCTTCTTCACTAAGCACAGGTAAGGCCTCATCCAACAGATGCCCCAGTTCCCCCAAAGACAGGCATGGGCTAACCACCTCTGGAATGTCCTCCACCACTGTCACCTGTGGTTGATCGACCACTGTCACCTGTGGTTGATCCACCACTGTCACCTGTGGGTGATCCACCACTGTCACCTGTGATTGACCCACCAATGCCCCCACAGGTAGCGTTCGACAGGTATCCATACTATTCTCCACAATTTCACTCCATTTCTTCGCACCATGAGCAGGTCCTCCCTCTGATTTCTCAGGACCCTCCTCTCCCAGTAGATCACTGTTCACCTGTGTCACTACACGCTGTTGTACCCTCTGAGGACACTCCGCCGCCATATGATCATATGCTGCACACACACGACACGTCCTCCTTTGCCCTGCATACGTAACATACACTTGTGTCCTGAAGTCCGGTAGTACAACATACGATGGGATAGGACGCCTGATGGTCATTTTCAGCGAGTAAGAGCCCTCTAGGAGGCCCTCAAAAGGCCCCTCTCGCCATTTTCCAATATTCGCTGCATGGACGATACCGTAATCCTTGAAGACGTCCATCAAAATCCACAGAGTCCGATTCAAATGGAACGTTACGCACTTTAATCCATGTGTAAGTGCGTGAAACGTCCCTAAGTCGTACCTCCATACCGCTGGTAACTGCATAGACCCGATCGTGATAAGTGTCAACCAAGCGCTCGTACTCCTGAGTCGATGACAACTTGATAAACACTCTGCTCATTCCATTTAACGCCACTCTATACAGGTCTCCGATGTCTAAATGATAAACATCCCGCAGGATTCGTTGCAACATCGTAGACATCGTTTCAGGTTGCAATGTCCCCTTCACCAGCTCCAAACACACAGTGTTGATACGGCGTCTGCTTGATTCGGCTACCACTTGCCACCAGGAGGCAGAGCACCACGTCCGCACAGTACAAAGGCTGCGCGGGGAATTAGTAGATGAATTAGACACATATGCAACACTTGGGTATCTTTATTGAGGAAACGTTTCTCCACACAATGGCTTCATCAGTCCAATACAAAGTAGAAAGTTGTAAGGAGAGGAGGAGTTTGAGGTAATCAGTCCCTCGGCCTGGAGTCGATGTGTTCAGTCCATCAATCTTGTAGTAAGTACTGCATAGGGCAATAAAAGTTGCTTATATACTGTAGACAGGTGAGGCGAAGCAGGAGGAGGCGGGGTCATAGTGGTACCATCCACTACTCGAAGTAGGTCTTCATCCAAAGGTTGGACAAGTGTTGAAGAATCCATTTGTATTAAGATCCCAAGATGTTGCTTTGTCAAACAGGATGTAGATGAATGGTTCAGATGGACTGAACACATCGATTACCTCAAACTCCTCCTCTCCTTACAAATTTCTACTTTGTATTGGACTGATGAAGCCATTGTGTGGTGAAACGTTTCCTCAATAAAGATACCCAAGTGTTGCATATGTGTCTAATTTATCAACTTGTCGGTTCTCTGAACCATTCATCTACATATTGAAGATTAGTTGATGTGTGGCAGACGGGAGGAGAGGAGAGGATGGAGTAGTATGCTAGTGTTTGGAAGGGGAATCCCCTTCCATTAACACTGCAGGTGCCAAGTTCATTTCTGGGGTTACTGGCCTTTTACTTTTAATGCCACTAGGACCTGGTTGAGAGTCACTGGAACTTTCTCTCACAAAAAATCTGTCCAGGGAGCTCTGTGTCTGGCGTTTCTTTAAAACATCTCTGAAATGGGACACCAAATTGTCATTGTACAGGTTGCCAGCACGGCCTGCAACAGCTTTGTTAGGGTGACATTCATACATAAAGCCTTGCACATCAGTCCATTGTGGAATGATCTCCTTCAGTTCTATTGTATTTCTGACATTCTTTACCACAGGGCTGGCACTAAGAGCTTTCTTGGGGCCCATTGTGGCTTATTTAGCAGTTGCAAGCACTAAAAAAAACTGGAATAATGACAATATATCTGGTATGAATGCGTGGGTATTGGTCACTCGCTGGTAAACAATAGCACACTGACGCTGAATGGAGTGCCCGGGCCCGCTCAGGCCATGCATACACGTCCGGGACGAATCATGAACCTTAAATTGCAGATGTTGGTGTTTGTTGATGATTGTTAAGAAGGGAGTGGAGAGGCATGCTGAGGCCCATCTGGGCTGAGGTGGATGGTAGTTTAGTCAGTAAATCAGTCCAGTCAAGTGAGTGAGTAGGTCAGTCAGTCAAATCAGTAGGTCATACCTGGAGTATACCTGGAGAGAGTTCCAGGGGTCAACAACCCTGCGGCCCAATCTGTGACCAGGCTTCATATTGGATCAGAGCCTGATCAACCAGGCTGTTACTGCTGGCCGCACACAGTCCAAAGTACGAACCACAGCCTGGCTGGTCAGGTACCGACTTTAGGTGCCTGTTTAGTGCCTGCTTGAAGACAGCCAGGGTTTTTTGGTAATCCCCCTAATGTATGCTGGGAGGCAGTTGAACAGTCTTGGGCCCCTGACACTTATTGTGTTGTCGCTCAATGTGCTAGTGGCACCCTGCTTTTCATTGGGGGGATGTTACATCGCTTGCCAAGTCTTTTGCTTTCGTAGGGAGTGACTCTCGTGTACAAGTTTGGTACTAATCCTCGAGAATTTTCCACATGTATATAATAATGTATATCTCCCGCCTGCATTCTAGAGAGTACAGGTTTAGGAACTTCAAGTGTTCCCAGTAATTGAGGTGGTTTATCGCAGTTATGCATGCCGTGAAGGTTCTCTGCACATTTTCTAGGTCAGCAGTTCCACCTGCCTTGAAAAGAGCAGTTAGTGTGAGGATAGAACAAGCGACCTGAAAAGTGTCGACATGGGCTTGGCATCCCTGGTTTTGAAGGTTCTCATTATCCATCCTGTCATTTTTCTAACAGATGCGATTGCTACGGTGTTATGGACCTTGAAGGTGAGATCCTCTGACATGATCACTCCCAGGTCTTTGACATTAGTTTTTCCCTCTATTGTGTGGTTGGAATTTGTTTTGTACTCTGATGATATTTTAATTTCCTCACGTTTTCCATATCTGAGTAATTGAAATTTCTCATCATTGAACTTCATATTGTTTTCTGCAGCCCATTTAAAGATTTGGTTTATGTCTGCTTGGAGTCTTGCAGTGTCTTCAACGGTGGACACTGTCATACAGATTCGGGTGTCATCTGCAAAGGAAGACACAGCACTGTGGCTTATATCCCTGTCAATGTCTGATATGAGGAATAGGAATAGGATGGGAGCAAGTACTGTGCCTTGGGGAACAGAGCTTTTCACAGTAGCTGCCTCAGACTTTACTCTGTTGACTACTACTCTTTGTGTTCTGCTTGTTAGGAAATTATAGATCCATCTACCAGCTTTTCCTATTATTCCTTTATCACGCATTTTGTGTGCTATTACACCATGGTCACACTTGTCAAAGGCTTTTGCAAAGTCTGTGTATATAACATCTGCATTCTGTTTGTCTTCTAGAGCATCCAGAACCTTGTCATAGTGGTCCAGTAGTTGGGACAGACAGGAGCGACCTGCTCTAAACCCATGCTGCCCTGGGTAGTGTAATTGATGTGCATCTAGATGACTGGTGATCTTGCTTCTTAGAAACCTTTCAAAGATTTTTATTATATGGGACGTTAGCGCTATTGGTCTGTAGTTCTTTGCTATTGCTTTACTGCCCCCTTTGTGGAGTGGGGCTATGTATGTTGTTTTTAGTAACTGCGGGATGACCCCAGTGTCCATGCTCCCTCTCCATAGGATGTTAAAAGCATGTGATAGGGGCTTCTTGCAGTTCTTGATGAACACGGAGTTCCATGAGTCTGGGCCTGGAGCGGAGTGCATGGGCATGTTATTTATTGCCTTTTCGAAGTCATTTGGCGTCAGTGTAATGTCAGATAGGTTTGCGTCTACCAAGTTCTGTGACACTCTCAAAAAAAATTCATTTAGGTCTTTGACTTTCAGTCTCGTTACCTGGAGTCTACCTACCTGGAGAGAATTCCAGGGGTCAACGCCCACGCGGCCCGGTCTGTGACCAGGCCTCCTGTTGGACCAGAGCCTGATCAACCAGGCTGTTACTGCTGGCGGCACGCAGTCCAACGTACGAACCACAGCCCGGCTGATCAGGTACCGACTTGAGGTGCCTGTCTAGTGCCTGCTTGAAGACAGCCAACTGCTGGGAGGCAGTTGAACAATCTTGGGCCCCTGACACTTATTGTGTTGTCCCTCAACGTGCTAGTGGCACTCCTGCTCTTCATTGGGGGGATGTTACATCGCCTGCCGAGTCTTTTGCTTTCGTAGGGAGTGATTTTTGTGTGCAAGTTTGGTACTAAACCCTCGAGAATTTTCCATGTGTATATAATAATGTATCTCTCCCGCCTGCGTTCTAGAGAGTACCGGTTTAGGAACTTCAAGCGTTCCCAGTAGTTGAGGAGGCTTATCGCACTTATGCGTGCGGTGAAGGTTCTCTGCACATTTTCAAGGTCAGCAATTTCACCCGCCTTGAAAGGTGCAGTTAGTGTGCAAGCAATATTGCAGCCTAGATAGAACAAGCGATCTGTAAAGTGTCAACATGGGCTTGGCATCCCTGGTTTTGAAGGTTCTCATTATCCATCCTGTCATTTTTCGAGCAGATGCAATTGCTACATTGTTATGGTCCTTGAAGGTGAGATCCTCTGACATGATCACTCCCAGGTCTTTGACATTAGTTTTTCGCTCTATTGTGTGCTTGGAATTTGTTTTGTACTCCGATGAGATTTTAATTTCTTCACGTTTTCCGTATCTGAGTAATTGAAATTTCTCATCATTGAACTTCATATTGTTTTCTGCAGCCCATTTAAAGATTTGGTTTATGTCTGCTTGGAGTCTTGCAGTGTCTTCAACGGTGGACACTGTCATATAGATTCGGGTGTCATACAGATAGCGGCTCGCTAAAAACTGAGTCATACTGGGACTTTAGTAACTCACTCATTTCCTTGCTGTCATCTGTGTAGGACCCATCCCGTTTAAGTAGGGGCCCAATACTGGTTGTTGTTCTCGACTTTGATTTGGCATATGAAAATAAATACTTTGATTTCTTTCAATTTCATTTATGGCTTTTAGTTCTTCCCGCGTTTCTTGATTCCTGTAAGATTCCTTTAGTTTTAATTCAATGTTGATTATTTCTCTTACCAGTGTCTCTTGCATTCTCCTACATTCAAGTCATACATTCAAGTCAGTCAGTCAAGTCATTCAATAAATCAGTAAGTCATTCAGTAAATCAGTCAAGTTAGTAAGCCAGTCAAGTCAGTAAATCAGTCAAGTCAGTAGGTCAGTCAGTCTAGTCAGTAGGTCAGTCAGTCAAGTCAGTAGGCCAGTCAAGTCAGTAAATCATTGCAGAAGCCCGTAAATTTGTTTCACTCTTTTTAATCATATAAACCAACGCTTCATTAAGGCCATAAGTTATTGCCTTCTCCACCACACAGGCACCACATTTAAGTTTATCTAATATATCGAATATTCTTCATAATTTCAAGAATTAAACTGTTTTTACTTGGTCTTTCCACTTCATGCATGTTACAAAATGACACGATATCTATTATCAATAGACATCTCCAGTGAACACTAGAAAGGATAGCCCTTCTAGCATCCAGCCTGTTACTGGGCTTTTGCAACAAAGTCAGTATCCTGGTCCAGTTATCCAGCATATTCAATAAGCTTCAAGGAGATTACAACTAGTAGGGTACTAACCAAAGCGTAAAATTTAATATGTTTATTAAACAAGTTAGTGTCTAGAGTTTTAAAGTAAATATATGTACATATAAGGATGTTCATTAAGTTATGAATTAGGAGGTTAATTAGGAGAGTAGCTCCTACACTGCTCTCATATACAATAAGTCTGTGCTGAGGGCACATATATATAAATGACTCAGGAGTACCATCAGGTACAATGTCAGTAATTACAATAATATATACAAATAAGAATAAATGTGTGTATGAGTGTGCTCCCAGTAACTCTAAGACTCGACTCAACCAGTGCACGACAGAACTTCTCTTAACCTATCTGCTCTAACAAACTGACAATCAGAACAGCTTCATTGTCCAGTAAAATGACCAATTCGCAGAACAGCAATATAACAGGCAACAACAACACAGTGTCAGGAACAAGGAGATAGAAAATCGACCCTAACTGGGGACCATCAGTAGATCCTCCAAAACAGTCACAAAACTCCCTTTCTACTGAAGCTAGGTTCAGCATAAACAATCCCAAACTGTGGCGGTGCACAGATGCCTTATCGAAGTAGGTCCAGAGCTATAGCTTGAGACCTGAGTTTTATCAGTGTCAATGTGACACACAACCCAGAACAACGTCGAAAAATCACTGTCTAGTCTATTCTCTGTGAACAGAGTTACACAGAGTTCTGAGAAGTATGATTCGTCTCACCACCGAATGCATACTCTACCCAACTGAGTCTACTGTCGAGAAAACAAGTAGAAATAAGAGTGAGGTGTTGACTCGACGATGGTCAGCAGGCCAGAGAGAGAGAGGGAAGAGAAGCAACCACCCAGCTCAGGTGTGGTCAGCGACTGACTCCTCCCAGCAACAAGACGCCGGCAGTATAACAGTAGTTTGCCAACTCCAAGGCAGTTACGACACACTCCAGCACAATATAAAATATCACATCCTACCTAATAGGTCAAATAAGTCAAATAATAGTCTAATAATAGTCTAATAATAATATAAAGCAAGATATTAACGATTTAGCTATTATCGAGAATATCAGCAATATAAAATTATAGAAAATGGAGATATACAATATATACATTGGGGCCCAATTCTGGGGGCGCAATACCCCCCTCACGACAAACGGTCGCACTAGGAGAAGTAATAATTGGTACTAATGTCTCTCATTTCTTAAAGTATCAACATCTCAGAGTCCCTCAGAAGTTAACTCTTAAATTACTTTTCTACAGTGTCATTTCACTAAGATATGCCCCTCGTACTAGGGTAGTATACAACTTCGTATATCAGCATAATCACGGTTATGTCCATACACTGATGTAGAGGTGACAGCATAAAGACATCTGAGGCTCGAACAGTGGTGGTCATAGTAGTGACGACTACACAACAGCAGTCTTGTGTAATAGGAGACGACATTCCACTCTTATACAGTGGTAGTGGAATGTGAAGCAGCAAGGACTGGACTGCATGAGGAAGCTTGAGAGAATAAGGTGTGTAGAGAAGTCGTGGGGGGGGGGTCGCCGCGGAGCAGTTTGCTCGGCAACAAACATCGCCCACCAAACTCTACACTCACACTCAGCTTCTCTCCGTATCTCCTTCACAACACACCAACATACAAATCACACTACTGTAGATATATGGAAAGAAATTATAATTAAACATGAATTTATAAAATTTATATGGGCAGTATTGATTTTACGTTACTTTACTTAATTAATCAAAGTAGCAAGTAACTTTGAGTTTAGAGGAATAATAGCAAATAGGATGCAGAATGTCAGTGGATGTGGACTTTTGCATTAATACCGCACCCACTGCATAACCACTCACATCTATATGTAAAAAGAAGGGTATGGTGAAGTTAGGACTCTGCAAAACAGGAGCAGAGGAAAGCAAGCGCTTCAACCTTGTAAATGAGTCTGAACAATCTTGAGTCCAGATGAACTGGACTTTGCTACTAGTGAGCTCAGTGAGAGGAGCAGCGACTTGAGCAAAGTTAGGACAGAACCTGCGATAATAACCTGCCATACCCAGGAACTTGATGCACGAACTTTAGCATCAATAGGAGCAACTTCACCTTGGCCTATACAAAACCCTAGATTGGAATCTTGGCTTGACCAAAACTACACTTAGCCAAGTTAACAGTGAAATTGTATTGTGTCAGTTTCTCAAACAAAGCTCTGAGACGTGTCAAGTGTTGTTCCCATTCGTCACTGTACACCACTAAATCGTCAAGATAGGCTTCTACTCCGTCTAAGTTGTAGGTCAACTCGTTCATAATACGTTGAAATGACAAAGCAGCATTACATAAGCCGAATGGAGTGACGAGATAGTTGAACAATCCATCTTGAACGGTGAAAGCATATATTTCTTGAGCACGTTCATTAAGCGGGACTTGATAATATCCTCGTAAGAGATCTAAACGGCTGACATACTGTGCTCCTGAAACACGATCAATCAGGTCATCTATGCGAGGTAAAGGATAACCATCAGGCAAGGCAACAGAGTTCACTTTCCTGTAATCAGTGCACATCCTGATACTACCGTCAGGCTTGGGCACTAATATACACGGTGAGGCCCATGGACTTTTACTGCGTTCAATAAGTCCATGAGATAACAAAAAGTCAACTTCTTCTCTCAATGCTCTATGTTTCATTGGACTCATTCTATATGGTGATTGCTTAATGGGTGATGCTCCCTGTACATCAACGTCATGTACGCCCAGAGTACAACGCTTAGGAACATCACTAAACAATTCAGGATACTGCAAAATCATGTTCTTAACATTACTTGCTTTATCAGCATCAAGGTTACTTAGAAAATTATCAAGTGATTGTAGAGTCACTGAATTTTCTAAACGCACCTCTATACCTCTAGAGATGTCAGGCAGATTGACGTTTCCTTCCTGTAGTCTAGGAAGAATAGAAGCAGTAGGTAGAGGGCTAGCGTAGTATGCCTTGAGCTGATTAATGTGGTACACATGATTATATTTTCTCTTCCCAGGCGTGCGTACTAGGTAATTTACGTCACTCAGCTTCTTCACTACTTCCAGGGGACCATCATACCTGGCTTGTAGAGCATGACCTGGTACTAATTTTTGTGCCATCACCTTATCTCCTGCTTTAAAAGAGCGAGATACAGCACGCTTGTCATACTGTTGTTTCATCCTAGCCTGAGCTGAAACTAGGTTTTTCGAAGCAAGCTCTCGAGCAGCAGTCAAATGCTTCTGCATTAATGAAGGTGATGTGTTTAATGATGGATTAGATTTTCCAGTCCACACGTCTTTCAACACAGCAAGAGGACCACGCACTTGGTGTCCGTATATTAGCTCAAACGGACTAAATCCTAGACTTTCTTGCTCACTTTCTCTTATAGCAAACAGAAGAAAGGGTACACCTTCATCCCAGTCTCTAGAAAAATATTCACAATAGGCTCTCATCATACACTTCAGTGTCTGATGAAATCTCTCTAAGAGCACCTTGTGACTGAGGGTTTTAACTGGTAGAAAGTACTGATTTTATTCCTAGGTGGGATAATGCTTCTCGAAAGATCTTAGAGGTGAAGTTGGATCCCTGATCCGACTGTATCTCTCGAGGCAATCCAACCTGGGAGAAAAATTTCATCAATGCCCTGACAATAGCACGAGCATTAATTTTTCTCAAAGGTATGGCTTGAGGATAGCGTGTAGCTGCGTCCATTATTGTAAACAGGTATTGGTTCCCCAACTTGGTTCTAGGCAGAGGACCAACACAATCTATGATAAGACGTGAGAATGGATCACCATTTACAATTATTGGTATGAGAGGAGCAGGTGGAGGCGAGTGAGCTGGTTTGCCTGTCACCTGACAGACGTGGCACTGTCGCACATGATCAGCTACAGTGTCCCTCATTCCCGGCCAAGTGAAATGTTTTGCCAGTTTACCTAGTGTCTTCCTGATACCCAAATGTCCTCCTATGGGACTATTGTGAGCGAAATCAAGAGCTAGCTCACGATATGTAACTGGTAAAAAAACAAGATGCTTGACTGTGGTGGAATCACTGTCAGCTGTCAACTGACTTGTACTTTTCTCCATTAGTACACCTTTACTATAATAATAACAATTATCGAGATCCTTTGCTTCACTCTCAGTAACTGCTATATCTCTCAGTCTCTCCAAAGACTGATCAACAAACTGATCCTTGATTAAATCGTCATGAGTTAGAATCTTCACATCAGTTGTGTCTTGACTAGGCTGATGAGGTAGGGGGGGGGGGGAGTCAGTGCTAGTGATTCTGGGTACAGAGAATCACTGAACAACATATTCAATCCCAAGTCATTATCATCAACTAACTCAGCAGGAGACAAGGATGGTTGTTGTTGTATCTTTGACATATAACGAGTTATTGCACTGAGAGGGAATAATATAGGCTTCTCTCTACAAACTTCAATGGCATAATTATCCTCAGTGGTATTATCACTCACAAGTGGTTCCTTACAAATACCACCTTGAAGGATATCGTTTCCTATCAACAAGTCCACTGACCTGATAGGAAATTCACCACTGGAAATACCAACTGACATATAACCAGAATAATAGCTTGTTTCAAGGTACACTTTGTGAAGAGGAACTTTAGTAACAGCACCTCCATAGGCTTCTAACAATACATCTATCTGGGTATAGGTATCATTAGTTAAAGGCAATACATCATCTCTTAACAACGTAAGATAACTACCTGTGTCTCG
The DNA here is from genome assembly GCA_009830355.1 of Cherax destructor. Lineage (NCBI taxonomy): Eukaryota > Metazoa > Arthropoda > Malacostraca > Decapoda > Parastacidae > Cherax > Cherax destructor. Next base: position 21,137 of record WNWK01007265.1, on the reverse strand, counting down.
GAAAGTAATTATCTCAGTTAGCTTAGATTCGTCAAGTCCTACTTTGCCTCTCGATAAGTAAGGACTCATAGCTGACTGAATCTTCTCATCAGATACTCTGTCTGATGTTAGTCATCTATTCTGAGGAACATTCTCGAAAACTGGGGAGTCAGAAGTATGACTAGGATGGTGCCCTTGTTGCACCGAAGATACGACTTGAGTGGGGGCGCCAGCCGCACGATCTTGTCTCATATCTCTTTCTAACTTAAAGCAATATTCTCGAGTATGACCTTTCCTAAGACAGTACGTACATTTGACATTCTTCTTCTCAGTATTAGACTTCTGTCTAGCTACAGAGACAGATTCAGGAATGTCAGGTTTCCTGGTGAAGGTACGAGAAGTAACAATAGCAGTTTTAGGCCGGCACTGATCAGCAGATTTGGTTTGGCAATTCCTAGGACATTTTTTAGTTACCTTTTTTCTCTCAACTTTGGTACGTACAATTGTGTGAGAAATTTCATAGTTGTCAGCTAATGCTGCAGTCTCTAGAATATCTGTGGCAGTGTGGTCGATCAGATATTCTTGTACATCAGCAGACATACAGTTGTTGAACTCCTCGTGAAGTATCAGCTGAACGAGAGTGTCATAAGAATTACACTGGGAGGCTCGACCATACCTCTCAAATGCAAGCTTTTTCTCACGGGCAAACTCCACACAAGTTTGACCCTGTCGTCGTTGTAACGTACGCAATGCACGTTGGTAACTTACAGGTAACAAATTATATGTCTCAAGAATGGTTTCTTTGACTGTGGCATAGTCAATGTATTTGGCAAATGGCAAAGTAGCAGTACATGTTTGAGCTCTGCCAGTCAAAGCTGTGTGCAACAATGTAGCCCAATGCTTACGTGGCCAATTCATGGCACGAGCTTGATTCTCGAACACATCAAAATACGTGTCCAGGTCTGTCTCAAAAAACTTAGGGACCATTGATCCATGTATCCTCTATAGTCTTACTAGGCTGATCAGATCTAATAATCTGTTGTCTCTGGAAACGAACAGTTTCTCTATGGAACTCTTCCTCGTTCAATTTCCTCTGTGCCTCAATTTGTGCAGTCTGCAACAATATTAGGCGTTCCATCCTGTTGAATTGGTCCTGAGATATCGGAGCAATTGACAAGGGAGATGTAGGTAAATGAACAGGTTTATATGGATGGATCCTAGGTCGGTCACCTAGTCCAGCCATGCCTATAGTGTCTAGATCTGGTCTAGTATAAGAAGAGACAGGTGTAGCATAAACAGTACTAGTATGAGGCTGTGTCATACTTCCAGCTACACTCTGTACTAATGTCTGAGGCAGACAGTATGGAGTGAAACCTCTGCCTGAGTTGCTCTCTTTTCTACGTCATCAATTAGCGACATACTTCCTAATTGTGACACTAAGCTCTCTGACTCTGAATCAGAACTCTCTGTATTATCAGGAAACAACAGATCTTTAATTAATGCTCTGACTGTTACTGCGGTGTAACTACGGTTGTACGTCACACCCAGATACTTGGCTACCTGCCAACAAGTCTGAAGTTTTAAAGTATGTAACTTAGACAAAGTCAGAGTATCAATTAAGTTTTTCACCTTATCATACATCACGAAAATAAGTACAATATGAGAGAGTGATTATGGGAAGCTAGAATCCTAATGTAAGAATTTACTTTACAATTTATACCAGTGTTGGTTGTCTTAGAGCCAGAGCTCATTAACAGTATTTCCATATCCTTGGATCAAGAGACTCGGGCAGGTACATACATCCTCAATGATGTTGTACAAGACCAAACTCCTAGTCTTCAGATTTGGAAATTACTCAAAGTGTTTGACCATAAAGTTACTAGTATGGCAAACTGGAAAATTCCTCCAACACCTTGGATCAAGAACATCCCGGACAGGCCCCCATTTGTTACAAAATGACACGATATCTATTAGCAATAGACATCTCCAGCGAACACTAGAAAGGATAGCCCTTCTAGCATCCAGCCTGTTACTGGGCTTTTGCAACAAAGTCAGCATCCTGGTCCAGTTATCCAGCATATTCAATAAGCTTCAAAAGGATTACAACTAGTAGGGTACTAACCAAAGTGTAAAATTTAATATGTTTATTAAACAAGTTAGTGTCTAGAGCTTCAAAGTAAATATATGTACATATAAGGATGTTCATTAAGTTATGAATTAGGAGGTTAATTAGGAGGGTAGCTCCTACACTGCTCTCCTATACAATAAGTCTGTGCTGAGGGCACATATATATAAATGACTCAGGAGTACCATCAGGTACAATGTCAGTAATTACAATAATATATACAAATAAGAATAAATGTGTGTATGAGTGTGCTCCCGGTAACTCTAAGACTCGACTCAACCAGTGTACGCCAGAACTTCTCTTAAGCTATCTCCTCTAACAAACTGACAATCAGAACAGCTTGATTGTCCAGTAAAATGACCAATTTGCAGAACAGCAATATAACAGGCAACAGGAACACAGCGTCAGAAACAAGGAGATAGAAAATCGACCCTAACTGGGGACCATCAGTAGATCCTCCAAAACAGTCACAAAACTCCCTTTCTACTGAAACTAGGTTCAGCATAAACAATCCCAAACTGTGGCGGTGCACAGATGTCTTATCGAAGTAGGTCCAGAGCTATAGCTTGAGACCTGAGTTTTATCAGTGTCAATGTGACACACAACCCAGAACAACGTCGAAAAATCACTGTCTAGTCTATTCTCTGTGAACAGAGTTACACAGAGTTCTGAGAAGTATGATTCGTCTCACCACCGAATGCATACTCTACCCAACTGAGTATAATGTTGAGAAAACAAGTAGAAATAAGAGTGAGGTGTTGACTCGACGATGGTCAGCAGGCCAGAGAGAGAGAGGGAAGAGAAGCAACCACCCAGCTCAGGTGTGGTCAGCGACTGACTCCTCCCAGCAACAAGACGCCGGCAGTATAACAGTAGTTTGCCAACTCCAAGGCAGTTACGACACACTCCAGCACAATATAAAATATCACATCCTACCTAATAGGTCAGATAAGTCAAATAATAGTCTAATAATAGTCTAATAATAATATAAAGCAAGATATTAACGATTTAGCTATTATCGAGAATATCAGCAATATCAAATTATAGAAAATGGAAATATACAATATATACATTGGGGCCCAATTCTGGGGGCGCAATACTGCATCACTTGCATGCCTCCTGGGTGCCATGATTCCTTGGCAGATGCAATGTATGGTAATGAAAAGACCAAAACCCCATTCACAGGCAGTGCTGGGTACCGCACTAGATGCGTGTATATGGAGCACTGGTAAGGAGGTGGCAGGGTAGGAAGCTAGGGCCTCCCTCATAAAAGACAATGGCTTGACCCACAGGCAGACTGCCTAGCACTCACTATATGGAAAAATCCCCACCGTCCAGCTTGCGGCACTGAATTTTTTTCCCTACCGAGAAGCAGAACCGTTTAAATTGAATTTGATGAAGTGTAAAACGAAAATATGCCTCAATTTGACAATAATAATAATTATATCTTTATTTACTACAAGTACATGTACAAGGTATACAGGCCTAGCTGACCTCAATGACATACTACTATATAGAAAACCTCTTGTTATTCAGAGCATTTCAGGCAAATTAGGTCAGTTTTGTCTCAGGATGCGACCCACACCAGTCGACTAACACCCAGGTATCCATTTTACTGATGGATGAACATAGATAACCGGTGTAAGGAAACACGTCCGATGTTTCCACCCTTTCGCTGGGAATCAAACATGGACCCTCACCATGTGCAGTGAGAGCTTTTGCCACCAGGCCACGGAGAAAACATTTTAAAGAACTGGGTTCCAGACTCATCAACACCACCAAGGACCCGAGGGAGGCCACTTTCATGTTCCAGCGCCTCAGTGTGGCCATCCAGAGGGAAAATGCTTGCTGCATACTTGGCTCACTTCCGGCTTCAGAGGAGCTGGAGGAGATTCATAATCTTTGATAAAATGTACCAATGTATTTATGTTTGTATTATTCTGTCAGTGTATTCTGTCTATAAATAAAGTTCACATAGAATATAAAATATAGGGGAAGGTAGAAGAAAATATTCAAGCAGGTCTGGGGAGAACCTTGAGTTTCCCCTAAGGTACAATTTTTTCTTCTCTGAGGATGAAGGTCCCAAGTAAATAAAGTTCTAGATGTGGTACCTCCCAATATATATATATATATATAAATATATATATATATATATATATATATATATATATATATATATATATATATATATATATATATATATATATATATATATATATATATATATATATATATATATATATATATATATATATATATATATGTATGTATGTCGTGCCTAAAAGGTAAAACTGATCAATTAGCAATAAATCATTTAAAATTAAGTCTTTTCTAAAATTTTCTTTTATTCGTTTAAAGATATATATTTTTCATTATGTTATTATAAAAAAAAATAATTTTGTACCAAGAGAAACTTTGAAAACTTACCTAACCTAGCTGGCCCAGTGGCTAACGCGACGGTCTGGAGTTTTGAGACTCTCTGACCACGGGTTCGATCCCCACCCGTGGTATGATTTTCTTACCTAACCTTATTAAAACAAGCGCAATTTAATTTAGCCTAACCCAACTAAATATATTTGAGATACGTTTACAATAATTTAATTATAAACAAACACAATGAAATATATTTTTTTCGTTTGGTTAAGAATGATTTTTGCGAAATTATTGCATACACAAATTTTCACTTGTCTTATATGGCAAGATGAGCGTTGCTATTTAAGCCAAAATCGCAAGTTTTACCTAATCGGCACGACATATATATATATATATATATATATATATTATATTATATTATATTATACAGAAGAATATACGGAAGAATGGACGGGGTCTCAAACTATGGTCCTATCCGCTAAACGGTCCATCACTGTACAACTGATCTCGAATTCTTACAATTGGAAGTTTTCACAACCAGCGCTTCTGTGACCTGTCTGTATCAGAGGTGACACCAGGCGTGACCCAACTGTCCCTTCCCACAAACAGCGCTTCTGTGACCTGTCTGTATCAGAGGTGACACCAGGCGTGACCCAACTGTCCCTTCCCACAACCAGCGCTTCTGTGACTTGTCTGTATCAGAGGTGACATCAGGCGTGACCCAACTGTCCCTTCCCACAAACAGCGCTTCTGTGACCTGTCTGTATCAGAGGTGACACCAGGCGTGACCCAACTGTCCCTTCCCACAACCAGCGCTTCTGTGACTTGTCTGTATCAGAGGTGACACCAGGCGTGACCCAACTGTCCCTTCCCACAAACAGCGCTTCTGTGACTTGTCTGTATCAGAGGTGACACCAGGCGTGACCCAACTGTCCCTTCCCACAACCAGCGCTTCTGTGACTTGTCTGTATCAGAGGTGACACCAGGCGTGACCCAACTGTCCCTTCTCACAACTTCCTAGTACATATATTCTCGTACCTCTCAAGAAAAGTCGTAATGAGCGACAGTCAGTGAATAAACAGAATAATGAACCGGTAAGTTGTGGTGACAGACAGCAGGTCCAGCGCTGGACTTGGTAAGTGGTGGTGACAGACAGCAGGTCCAGCGCTGGACTTGGTAAGTGGTGGTGACAGACAGCAGGTCCAGCGCTGGACTTGGTAAGTGGTGGTGACAGACAGCAGGTCCAGCGCTGGACTCGGTAAGTGGTGGTGACAGACAGCAGGTCCAGCGCTGGACTTGGTAAGTGGTGGTGACAGACAGCAGGTCCAGCGCTGGACTCGGTAAGTGGTGGTGACAGCAGGTCCAGCGCTGGACTCGGTAAGTGGTGGTGACAGACAGCAGGTCCAGCGCTGGACTTGGTAAGTGGTGGTGACAGACAGCAGGTCCAGCGCTGGACTTGGTAAGTGGTGGTGACAGACAGCAGGTCCAGCGCTGGACTCGGTAAGTGGTGGTGACAGCAGGTCCAGCGCTGGACTCGGTAAGTGGTGGTGACAGACAGCAGGTCCAGCGCTGGACTTGGTAAGTGGTGGTGACAGACAGCAGGTCCAGCGGTGGACTTGGTAAGTGGTGGTGACAGACAGCAGGTCCAGCGCTGGACTTGGTAAGTGGTGGTGACAGACAGCAGGTCCAGCGCTGGACTTGGTAAGTGGTGGTGACAGACAGCAGGTCCAGCGCCGGACTTGGTAAGTGGTGGTGACAGACAGTAGGTCCAGCGCTGGACTTGGTAAGTGGTGGTGACAGCAGGTCCAGCGCTGGACTCGGTAAGTGGTGGTGACAGACAGCAGGTCCAGCGCTGGACTTGGTAAGTGGTGGTGACAGACAGCAGGTCCAGCACTGGACTTGGTAAGTGGTGGTGACAGACAGCAGGTCCAGCGCTGGACTTGGTAAGTGGTGGTGACAGACAGCAGGTCCAGCGCTGGATTTGGTAAGTGGTGGTGACAGACAGCAGGTCCAGCGCTGGACTTGGTAAGTGGTGGTGACAGCAGGTCCAGCGCTGGACTTGGTAAGTGGTGGTGACAGACAGCAGGTCCAGCGCTGGACTCGGTAAGTGGTGGTGACAGACAGCAGGTCCAGCGCTGGACTTGGTAAGTGGTGGTGACAGACAGCAGGTCCAGCGCTGGACTTGGTAAGTGGTGGTGACAGACAGCAGGTCCAGCGCTGGACTTGGTAAGTGGTGGTGACAGACAGCAGGTCCAGCGCTGGACTTGGTAAGTGGTGGTGACAGACAGCAGGTCCAGCGCCGGACTTGGTAAGTGGTGGTGACAGACAGTAGGTCCAGCGCTGGACTTGGTAAGTGGTGGTGACAGCAGGTCCAGCGCTGGACTCGGTAAGTGGTGGTGACAGACAGCAGGTCCAGCGCTGGACTTGGTAAGTGGTGGTGACAGACAGCAGGTCCAGCACTGGACTTGGTAAGTGGTGGTGACAGACAGCAGGTCCAGCGCTGGACTTGGTAAGTGGTGGTGACAGACAGCAGGTCCAGCGCTGGATTTGGTAAGTGGTGGTGACAGACAGCAGGTCCAGCGCTGGACTTGGTAAGTGGTGGTGACAGCAGGTCCAGCGCTGGACTTGGTAAGTGGTGGTGACAGACAGCAGGTCCAGCGGTGGACTTGGTAAGTGGTGGTGACAGACAGCAGGTCCAGCGCTGGACTCGGTAAGTGGTGGTGACAGACAGCAGGTCCAGCGCTGGACTTGGTAAGTGGTGGTGACAGACAGCAGGTCCAGCGCTGGACTTGGTAAGTGGTGGTGACAGACAGCAGGTCCAGCGGTGGACTTGGTAAGTGGTGGTGACATACAGCAGGTCCAGCGCTGGACTTGGTAAGTGGTGGTGACAGACAGCAGGTCTAGCGCTGGACTTGGTAAGTGGTGGTGACAGCAGGTTTAGCGCTGGACTTGGTAAGTGGTGGTGACAGACAGCAGGTCCAGCGCTGGACTTCGTAAGTGGTGGTGACAGACAGCAGGTCCAGCGCTGGACTTGGTAAGTGGTGGTGACAGACAGCAGGTCCAGCGCTGGACTTGGTAAGTGGTGGTGACAGCAGGTCCAGCGCTGGACTCGGTAAGTGGTGGTGACAAACAGCAGGTCCAGCGCTGGACTTGGTAAGTGGTGGTGACAGACAGCAGGTCCAGCGCTGGACTCGGTAAGTGGTGGTGACAGACAGCATGTCCAGCGCTGGACTTGGTAAGTGGTGGTGACAGACAGCAGGTCCAGCGCTGGACTTTCTACTTACCTGTTATGTACATCAACCCAGACATCTCAGTTACACGCCAAAAAGAACACCTTCCACAAACTTACTATAAATACTGTACAAACGTTAAAGATTCAATTCAACCTTCTGGTTCTAAGTGATATATCTTCTCTTAGAATATCGTCTACCACCAGGAGAAGACAAGGTATGTATGGCACTCTGCACTCGCTTCACACAATATAAGTGGCACTGTACACATTTACATATAGCACTCTATATACGACACTCTACATAAGGGCACTGTATACGCATAACACACATTATTCTACATTCAAGTGACACTGTACACACGAGGCACTAAATACATGTAAAGATCTGCTCAAGCGACACTGAGCATACACGTCACTGTAAACACGTGACATTGTACACCGTGGCACTGTGCACTCGGAAATATGCACACATGCCATTCTAACCACGAGGCATTGTTCACACGTGGCACTGAATACATGGAAATGTGCTCACAGATCTGTACACACATTACACTGTACACAGTATTGTTAAAAGTCACATTTCGCCACATTTTGCACATTAATTGTTACAGTTATTATTCTGGACAACAAATGTTGAACAGTTGTTTACTTGCCACAGAAAACGTATTTCACTTCTTTGTTTTTGTGATGAAGAAAACGAATATGTCCATAAGAACTGTTGACTGAGTAAAGGAAATTATATGTATTTTTTAAACAATTGTGCGTTGTGGCTATAATAATAATAATAATAATAATAATAATAATAATAATAATAATAATAATAATAATAATAATAATAATAATAATAATAATAATAATAATTTTATTTCGATGCATGTTACAAGTGTACACTGTTATTGGTAGTTACAATTATAAAACTGTAATGCAAGGAGAGCCACTGGCATGCCATGGCATTAGGGGCAGTTTATTCTAAAGACTTATTCACTAAGTACTTAATACTAAAGAAATTGATTGAGTTTATTCTAGTTCTGTATTATTTTAAATTACAATATGATTATACATACTTTTAAAAGACAATACAAGATAAATTGGTTGAGTTTAATCTAGTTGTATATTTTATTTCAAGTTACAGTATGTTGATGCTATACTAGTATAATAACAATACTAGAAAAAATTATAGTTTCTTCTAGTTATATATTTTATTTCAAATTAACAAAATGATGATACTATAAGATTTTAAATGACAATATGATGATATGAAAGTGCAACAAGTGTTAAGGAGGATGAACATATCAAATTGAGATTATCCTAAGTAAAATAATATTAGGTTTGAAAGTTTGTTACAGTATGAGTATTTAGTATATGGTGAGTAGGTGATTTTGAGAAGAGTCTTAAATTGATTTTCCGACAAGGTTAACTAAATATTTACTGGTAATGAATTCCAGATTCTGGGGCCCTTTTATGTGCATAGATTTTTTACATTGGTTAGTATGGCCTCGGGTATGTCAAATAGTGATCTGTGTCTTGTCATGGTCGTGGACCTATTAAAGTTGTTGAGGAGAATTTTGAGCGGAGGGTGATATTAGCATGTAGAGTTTTATGTATGTTAAGTAAAGGACACAATTGCAACTAATGTGACATTTTATTGTGGCAACGTTTCGCTAGGAGCTTCTAGCCGTTACAAGCGATATATGGACACAGTGGAATATATACCTCAAGGTGAGGTGAAAAACTAGTGGTGGTAGAAGTAGTAGTGATATAAGGTAGGTAGTAGTAGTAGTAGTAGTAGTAGTAGTATAGTGTAGACAATCAATATGCACCTTACATAGGTGATATTGATTGTCTACCTTATTGTATTATTTCTCTACTACTACTACTACTACTACTACTACTACTACTACTACTACTAATACTACTACTAATACTACTACTAATACTATTTATATCACTACTACTTCTACCACCACTAGTTTTTTCACCACCTTGAGAGTATATATATGCCAACTGTGTCCATATATCGCTTGTAACGGCTTGAGAAAGCTCTTTGGAGAGCGAAACGTTGCCACAATAAAATGTCACATTAGTTGAAATTTGTGTCCTTTTACTAACATATTGTCGGTAATTCTACCAATATTATTACAGTTTTATGTATGTAGAAGGCACAGTAACACAGAAGACCAGTGCTTTAATACAGAAGACCAGTTCAGTAACACAGAAGACCAGTACAGTAACACAGAAGACCAGTACAGTAACACAGAAGACCAGTACAGTAACACAGAAGACCAGTACAGTAACACAGAAGACCAGTACAGTAACACAGAAGACCAGTGCTTTAACACAGAAGACCAGTACAGTAACACTGCACAATATGTATCTACAATATGTATCTACATTAATATATATTTTTCAGTTATATAAAAGAATAAGCGTATGTGTGAACGCTGTCTTTTGTGTAAATGGCTGCCCGATTCTTAATTTAATTGTCCACCTCCATGAAAATGTGATAAATATTATTATCTCTTTTGTTACCCGTCTTTCGTAATTACAAACACGCACACGTTCATAAATGCGCATATGAAAAAAAAAAAAAAACCTTAGGGGAAGAAACAACAGGTAGCTACTGGGGAGACGCGATCACCTGGTCAAAATAATTTTGTAGGTGGTTGCTGCAACCTGGCTAGTACGACTGTGTTGTTAATGTCTCCCATACTATGTTGTGATCAACTGTCATGTATGTAGATTACCATTTATCGCAATATGATTAGCGAACAATATATTTCAGTACGCCATGAAACGTGTGCCACAAGAGGTTTTAGAGAGACAAAGATAAAGAGCATTTCTGGCTATGTAGGTTAATCTTGTTCCCCAGGATGCGACCCACAACAGTCAACTAACTCCCAAGTGAATAGGGGCAGCAGGTGTAAGGAAACTTAGCGAAGGTTTCACTGGTGCCGGGGTGAACCCTGAGCCTCAGTGTTCAGGAGGCATCCTGGTGCCAGGGATGGACCCCGGATCCTCAGTGTGAAGGAGGCATCCTGGTGCCGGGGATAGACCCGGAGCCTCAGTGTGTGAGGGAGGCATCCTGTTGCCGGGGATAGACCCGGAGCCTCAGTGTTCAGGGAGGCATCCTGGTGCCAGGGATAACCCCAGAGCCTCAGTGTGTGAGGGAGGCATCCTGGTGCCGGGGATAGACCCCGAGCCTCAGTGTGTGAGGAGGCATTCTGGTGCCGGGGATGACCCCGGAGCCTCAGTGTTCAGGGAGGCATCCTGGTGCCAGGGATGGACCCCGTAGCCTCAGTGTGTGAGGGAGGCATCCTGGTGCCGGGATAGACCCCGAGCCTCAGTGTGTGAGGAAGGCATCCTGGTGCCGGGATGGACCCCGGAGCCTCAGTGTGTGAGGGAGGCGTTCTGATGCCCGGGATGGACCCCGGAGCCTCAGTGTGGAGAGAGGCAACCTGGTGCAGGATGGACCCCGGAGCCTGAGTGTGTGAGGAGACATCCGGGTGCCAGGGATGGACCCCAGAGGCTCAGTGTGTGAAGGAGACGTCCTGGTGCCAGGGATGGTACCCAGAGCCTCAGTGTGTGAGGGAGGCATCCTGGTGCCGGAAATGGACCCCAGAGCCTCAATGTGTGAGGGAGACGTCCTGGTGCCAGGGATGGACCCCGGAGGCTCAGTATGTGAGAGAGGCATCCTGGTGCCAGGGATGGACCACGCAGCCTCAGTGAGTGATGGAGGCATACTGGTGCCGGGATGGACCCGAGCCTCAGTGTGTGAGGGAGGCATCCTGGTGCCGGGGATGGACCCGCAGCCTCAGTGAGTGAGGAAGGCATACTGGTGCCGGGATGGACCCCGGAGCCTCAGTGTGAGGGGGGCGTCATGGTGCCAGGGATGGACCCCGGAGCCTCACTGTGTGAGTGAGGCATCCTGGTGCGGGATGGACCCCGGAGCCTCAGTGACTGAAGGAGGCATCCTGGTGCCAGGGATGGACACCGAGCCTCACAGTGTGAGGGAGGCATCCTGGTGCCGGGGATGGACCCCGGAGCCTCAGTGAGTGAGGGAGGCATCCTGGTGCCAGGGATGGACCCCAGAGCCTCAGTGTGTTAAGGAGGCATCTTGGTGCCGGGGATATATTGTCAAGATTAACCACTCTCAATATTAGTAATACTATCCTCCCTGGTGGTATAGTGATAATACTATCCTCCCTAGTGGTATTTTTGTAATACTATCCTCCCTGATGGAATATTAGCAATACTAACCTACCTGGTAGAATATTAGTAATACTATCCTCCTTCGTTGAATATTAGTAATACTATCCTCCCTAGTGGAATATTAATAATACTATCCTATCTGGTGGAATATTAGAAATACTATCCTCCATTGAGGAATATTAGTAATACTATCTTCCATTTCGAATATTAGTAATACTATCCTTCTTCGTTGAATTTTAGTAATACTATCCTCCCTGATAGGATGTTAGTAAGACTATCCTCCCTGTTGGAATATTAGAAATACTATCCTCCCTGCTGGAATAGTGACAGCTGGGAGGGACTATTCTCAGCTGTCGTATCTGAGCGTCTCTGCAAAGACAGTGATTATGTATGACTGTGGTGAAAGTGTTGAATGATGATGAAAGTATTTTCTTTTTGGGGATTTTCTTTCTTTGTGGGTCACCCTGCCTCGGTGGGAGACGACCGAATTGTTGAATATATATATATATATATATATATATATATATATATATATATATATATATATATATATATATATATATATATATATCTGAGGATGAGGGTCCCCAAGACAGTTCCAAAGGTGGTACCTCAATATATTTATATTATATATATATATATATATATATATATATATATATATATATATATATATATATATATATATATATATATATATATATATATATATATATATATATATATATTATATATATATATATATACACATCTGAAGGAAGTATGCTAGACATAAGGAGGTCAACGACATCATAAAGAGAAGCCTCGCCAAGGCCCCATTGCCCAGCTCAATGAGAACCTCACTCATACATAATCACTGTCTTTGAAGAGGCGCTCAGATACGACAGCTGAGAATAAGTCCCTCCCAGCTGTCACTATCTCAGACCCCTCCTTTAAAGTGCAGGCATTGTACTTCCCATTTCCAGGACTCAAGTCCAACTAAATCAATTAACTGGTTTCCTGAATCCCTTCACAAAATATTACCCTGCTCACACTCCAACAGCTCTTCAGGTCTCAAAAACCATTCGTCTCCATTCACTCCTATCTAACACGCTCACACATGCTTGCCCCTCCTCCAACCTTTTCGAGGACGACCCCTACCCCGCCTTCCTTCCCTTCATATTTACACGTTCTCCAAGTCATTCTACTTTGATCCATTCTCTCTAAATGACCAAACCACCTCAACAACCTCTCCTCAGCTCTCTGACAAATACTTTTAGTAACTCCACACCTCGTCCTAATTTCCACACTCCGAATTTTCTGCATAATATTCTCACCATACATTGCCCTTAGACAGGACATCTCCACTGCCTCCAGCCGGCTCCTCGCTGCAGCATTTGCAACCCATACGTCACACATATAAGAGTGTTCGTACCACTATACTTTCATACATTCCCTTCTTTGCCTCCATGGATATTGTTTTTTGTCTCCACAGATACCTCAACGCACCACTCACCTTTTTTCTTTCATCAATTATATGGTTAACCTCATCCTTCATAAACCCATCCACTGACAAGTCAACTCCCAAATATCTGAAAACATTCACTCTATCCCTCTATCCCTCTATCCAATGTGATATCTAATTTTTCTTTATTTAAATCGTTCGATACCCTCATCACCTTACTCTTATCTATGTTCAATTTCAACTTTCTACCTTCACACACCCTCCCAAACTCGTCCACTAACCTTTGCAACATTTCTTTAGAATTTCCCATAAGCACAGTATCATCAGCAAAAAGTAACAGTGTCAACTCCTGTTTTGTATTTGATTCCCCATAATTTAATTCCACCCCTATCCCCAAAACACTAGCATTTACTTCTTTTACATCCCCATTTATAAATATAACTAAACAACCATGGTGACATTACACATTCCTGTCTAAGACCTACTTTTACCGAGAATTAATCTCCCTCACTCCTACACACCCTAACCTGAGCCTCACTATCCTCATGAAAACAATTTACATCATTCAGTAACTTACTACCTATTCCATACACTTGCAACATTTGCCACATTGCTCCCCTATCCACTCTATCATATGCCTTTTCTAAATCCATAAATGCAATGAAAACTTCCCTACCTTTATCTAAATACTGTTCACATATATGCTTCAATGTAAACACTTGATCTAAAAATCTCCTACCCACTCTAAAGCCTCCTTGCTCATCTGCAATCCTACTCTCTGTATTACCTCTAATTCTTTCAATAATAACCCTACCGTACACTTTACCTGGTATACTCAGTAAACTTATTCCCCTAAAATTCTTACAATCTCTTTTATTCCCCTTCCCTTTATATGAAGGGACTATACAAGCTCTCTGCCAATCCCTAGGTACCTTCCCGTCTTTCATACATTTATTAAACAAAAATACCAACCACTCCAACACTATATCCTCCCCCATGCTTTTAACATTTCTGTCATGATCCCGTCAGTTCCAGCTGCTTTATTCCCTTTCATTCTACGTAATGCCTCACGCACTTCCCCCACACTCACATCCTGCTCTTCTTTACTCCTAAATGATGTTGTACCTCCCTGACAATTGCATGAAATTACCGCCTCCCTTTCAATATTCAATATTCCAGCAATCTACCCAAAACCTCCAGCTCTCCATCTACTAACTTCCCTACTCTGTTTTTAACTGACAAATCCATTCGTTCCCTAGGCTTTCTTAACTTGTTTATCTCATTCCGTATATATATATATATATATATATATATATATATATATATATATATATATATATATATTTATTGTTTTTTTATTTTATTATGTTTAACTATATATTTTTTTCGTTGCTATATATATACTGCCGGGAAGCTGGACAAAGTATTTGAGATGTAGCTCTGAGTTATCTTTGTTGATTTACTCCCTATTGTATTCTTGTCAATGTATTTTCTCAATGTATTTTGCTTTCAACTAAAGTATATAGAAAAATAAGGGTGGTAGGAGAACAAATTCAAACAGCTTCAGGAGAACTTTGAGTTTTCCCTTAAGCAAGTTTATTCTTTTCTCTGAGGATGAAGATCCCAAGACAGTTCCAGAGGTGGTACCTCCTATATTTTAAATATATATATATATATATATATATATATATATATATATATATATATATATATATATATATATATATATATATATATATATATATATATATATATATATATTTTTTTATTAACACATCGGCCGATTCCCACCAAGGCAGGGTGGCCCGAAAAAGAAAAACTTTCATCATCATTCATTCCATCACTGTCTTGCCAGAGGGGTGCTTTACACTACAGTTATAAAACTGCAACATTAACACCCTCCTTATATATATATATATATATATATATATATATATATATATATATATATATATATTATATATATATATAATGTCGCCGATTAGTAAAACTGGTCAATTAGCAAGAACTCATCTAAAATTAAGTCCTTTCTAAAATTTTCTTATACGTTTAAAGATATATTTTTTCATTTATGTTAATGTAAGAATTTATAATTTTGTACGAAGAGGAACTTTGAAAACCTACCTACCTTATTACAACAAGCGCAATTTAATTTAGCCTAACCAACTAAATATATTTTAGATACGTTAACATTAATTTAATAATAAACAAACACAATGAAATATATTTTTCGTTATGTTCAGAATGATTTTGACGAAATTATTGCATACAAATTTTCACTTGTCTTATATGGCAAGGTGAGCGTTGCTATTTAGAAAATCGCAAGTTTTACTAATCGGCACGACATATATATATATATATGTCGTGCCGATTAGGTAAAACTTGCGATTTTGGCTTAAATAGCAACGCTCACCTTGCCATATAAGACAAGTGAAAATCTGTGTATGCAATAATTTCGCAAAATCATTCTGAACATAACGAAAAAAATATATTTCATTGTGTTTGTTTATTATTAAATTAATGTTAACGTATCTAAAATATATTTAGTGGGGTTAGGCTAAATTAAATTGCACTTGTTGTAATAAGGTTAGGTAGGTTTTAAAGTTTCTCTTGGTACAAAATTATAAATTTTTACATTAACATAAATGAAAAAATATATTTTTAAACGTATAAGAGATTTTTTAGAAAGGACTTAATTTTAGATGAGTTCTTGCTAATTGACCAGTTTTACCTAATCGGTCACGACATATATATATATATATATATATATATATATATATATATATATATATATATATATATATATATATATAAATATATATATATATATATATATATAAGTATATAGAAAATATAAGGGGTGGTAGGAGAAAATTTCAAACAGCTTCAGGAGAACTTTGTATATATATATATATATATATATATATATATATATATATATATATATATATATATATATATATATATATATATATATATATATATATATATATATATATATATATATATATATATATACAAAGTTCTCCCTGAAGCTGTTTGAAATTTTTCTCCTACCACCCCTTATATTTTCTATATACTTTATTTGAAAGGAAAATACATTGACAAGAATACAATAGGGAGTAAATCAACAAAGATAACTCAGAGCTACATCTCAAATACTTTGTCCAGCTTCCCAGCAGTATATATATAGCAAAGAAAAAAATATATTGTTAAACATAATAAAATGTTAATAAAATTAAAAAAAAAAAAAAAAAAAAAAAAAATAATAGAAAATAAATACAAAATAAGAATGAGATCAAAGAACATTGAATAAATTAGAGTATCAAAAGTTATGATGCCTGAGGTGGAGTGATGAGTCTTGTTTCCCTGACTTACTTCATGTTTGTATATACAACTCATTACTACTGTAACCAATTATATACATGTAAATAGTTCATTACCACTGTAATGTTGAGGTACAGCCCCTGGACCCATTATCAGCCTGTGTAAGATATAAAACTAAGCAGATAAATAACAAAAAGGCACAATACTGTGACTGGAACAATACACACACAACCCGCACATATAAAAAGAGAGGAGCTTACGACGACGTTTCGGTCCGACTTGAACCATTTACAAAGTCACACTAACACACAGAACAGGTGGAAGGGGTATTTATAGGCAGGCAGACAGGGAAGGGCACAAGAAAGTGGTGGAGGGGTAATAATGGAGGTAGTAGTGGTAGTGGTAGTAGTAGTAGTAGTAGTAGTAGTAGTAGTAGTGGAGTCAGTCATATTCTAGGAAAGGAGCACTGCAATGAAGCTGGCGGCCCGCACAGGGTAAGGACAAAAACACAGAGGGGAAAAATGAAAATAAAATAAAATAAAGAAGGACAAATACAAGGCAAAAGAAAAGAAAGAAAACACAGAGGAGAAAGGATAAAGAGGACAAGGGGGGAAGAGATAGAAGGGGAAGGAATCAGGTTAAGTCACGGGTGTTCTGAAGTTTGGAGCATTTAACAATGTAATGGGAGAGGAAAGCATCAACAGAGACAAAGCCAGGGCTAAGATTCATACAGGGAAAGTTGTGTATAAGGGAGGATTCAACCAAGCGGCGACTGTGAAAGTTGGACGTAGGGTAGACAGTTTTAGCAGAAGACCAATCAATAGGATGACTGTGATCTCTGCTCTTTTCTGTCATGTCAGAGATCATAGTCATCCTATTCACTGGTCATCTCTAAAACTGTCTACCCTACATCCAACTTTCACAGTCGCCGCCTTGTTGAATCCAACATTATACACAACTTTCCCTGTATGAATCTTAGCCCTGGCTTTGTCTCTGTAGATGCTTTCCTCTCCCATTACATTGTTAAATGCTCTGTGTTTTCTTTCCTTTATATTGCCTTGTATTTGTCCTTCTTTATTTTATTTTATTTTCATTTTTTCCCCTCTGTGTTGTTGTCCTTACCCTGTGCGGGCCGCCAGCTTCATTGCAGTGCTCCTTTCCTAGAATGTGACTGACTCCACTACTACTACTACTATCACTACCACTATTACCTCCCTTATTTACCTCTTCACCACTTTCTTGTGCCCTCCCCTGTCTGCCTGCCTATAAATACCCCTTCTTCCTGTCCTGTGTGTTAGTGTGACTTTGTAAATGGTACAAGTCGGGCCGAAACGTCGTCATAAGCTCCTCTCCTTTTTATATGTGCGGGTTGTGTGTGTAAACTAAGCAGAGTGAGGGTGGAGCCTCCACCACTTGTTTCACTAAAAATGATGTCTAATATTTTAACCATTCCCCTATAATATTCTTGCCACCAACATTCTCTCTCCTTCACTCTACTTTATATAGTTTTTAACTGGCTGGCCACCATCATCCATCATACATTACTTCCCCTTCAATGTTACTTACTATTAAAATTACACAATAAAAAATATATAACTTAAATATAAAATGTATAACATATAAGTGATAACTACGGCGGCAGTACTATATCAATATTCCTCAAAATCCTCATCGCCGCTTCAATATTTTCCCATTCAATAGTTATCATAATTTTCTGTATCAGAATTGCCATAATTAGCACTATCTTCATCGTCAGTGTGTCTGTAATCATAACCATTTTCATACTCATAATCAGACTCTGGTTCATCACGATCCAAATAAAAACCATCGGGATCACCATCAGTACGGTAGTTGTTGTCGTCACTATCACTACGATAGTCGTCGTCGTCACCGAATGCCAGTTCCTGAATTTGTAGTCCCTGCCGTTCAAGATCCTCCAGGTACTTCTTATCTTTCGAAGTTTCGTCGTTATCAGAGGAATCACTATCTGTGGTGTCGTCATCAGAGGAATCACTATCTGTGGTGTCGTCATCAGAGGATTCGTCTGAAGAACTGAGCAACAAATCAGAGACAACATTTTCCTTTTCCAGATCGTACATTTTGTTGCTCATTTTTTCTTCCAGTTATTTTTTGGAAGGAGGGAACTCCGAATTTTCATCTTCTCTCTTCCTTTTCACAGCGTTGTCTGGTCTACACTTATTGGAAGATTCCTCTGCAGAAGATTCATCTGAAGAACTGAGGTACAAGTCAGAGGCAAGAATGTCAGAACTTATTCTTGTCTCATTTTTGTTTTCCAGATAGCAACTCTTGTTGCTCATTTTTTCTTTCTTACATTTTTTGGAAGGAGGAAACTTCGAATTTTCCTCTTCTATCTTCCTTTTTGAAGCGTTGTTTGGTCTACTCTTGTATTTATTTAATAAATCCATACTTTAAGTTTATGCTAGCAAGAGTTATAATAAACCAGATATACAGATTACCTTTATATCCTAGTATAATATAAGTCTCTCGGAGATTATAGTGAGGTTAGAAATTATGTATTGTGGTACTTATTAGAAATATGTTACAGAATTACATTGAGGGTTTATTATGTGTAATGTGGTACTTATTAAATAACAATGTTACAGAAATTATAGTGAGGTTAAAATATATGAAATGTGGCAGATGAGTAGTGCAATGGTGGTAGATATCTAGTGGTGGTAGATGAGTAATGCAATGGTGGTAGATGTGCAATGATAGATATATAGTGAAGTGGTATTAGATATGAAATGATGAAAGATGTATTGTGTAGTGGTAGTAGTTTAATAGTGTAGTGGTTGTAGATATGTAGTGTAGTGGTTGTGGAAGAGTAGTGTAATGTTAGTGGGTGTGTAGTGTAGTTGTCATAGAAGTGCAATAATAGATATGTAGTGTAGTGGCATTATATATGTAATTATACAAAAATATAGTGCATTGGTCAAAGATGTATAGTGTAGTGGAAGCTGTTTTGGTAGATGTGTAGTGGAAGCGGTTTTGGTAGATGTGTAGTGTAGTAGTGGTAGATGTAGTGTATTGGGCTAGGTGTGTAATGACAGATATGTAGTGTAGTGGTGGTAGATAAGTGATGACAGATGTATAGTGTAGTGGTGGAAGATGTGAAGTGTAGTGGTGGAACATGTGTAGTGTAGTGGTATAGAAGTGTAGTGTAGTGGTGGTAGATGTAGTATTGTGGATGAAGTTGTACTGTCATGGTGGAAGATGTGTAGTGTCATGGTGGTAGATGAGTTGTGTATTAGTGGTACATGTGCAGTGTAGTGGTGGTAGATGGGTATTGCAGTGGTTATAGATGTGTAGTTGTGGTAGATGTGTAGTGGTGGTAGATATGTTGTGGTGGTAGATATGTAATACAGTGGTGGTAGATGGGTATTGTAGCTGTGGTAGATGAGTAGTGGTTGTAAATGTGAAGTGGTGGTAGATGTGCTGTGGAGGTAGAGGTGTAGTGGTGGTAGATGTGTACTGGTGGTAGATGTGTAGTGGTGGTAAGTCTAGTGGTGGTAAATGAGTAGTGGTGGTATATGTATTGTGGTGGTAGATATGTAGTAGTTGTAGATGTGTAGTGGTGGTAGGTGTATAGTGGTGGCAGGTGTGTAGTGGTGTTATATATGTTCTGGAAAATGTGCAGTGGTGGTCGATGTATAGTGGTTGTAGATGTGAAGTGGTGGGAGATGTGTAGTGGTGGTAGATGTGTAGTGGTGTTACATGTGTTCTGGTTGTAGATGTGTAGTGCTGGTAGATATGGTGTGTAGGGTTGATAGATGAGTAGATTAGTGGTGGTAGATGTGCAGTTGTGGTAGATGTGTAGTGATGGTAGATGTGAAGTGGTGGTAGATATGTAGTGGTGGTAGATGTGTAGTGGTGGCAGATATGTAGTGGTGGCAGATGTGTGGTGGTAGTAGATGTGATCTGGTAGATGTGTAGTGGTGGTCAATGTGTAGTGGTGGTAGATGTGTTGTTGTGGTAGATGTGTTGTGCTGGTAGATGTGTTGTAGTGGTAGATGTGTTGTGGTGTTAGATGTGTAGTGTACATAGATGTGTAGTGATGGTAGATGTGTAGTGGTGCTAGATGCATAGTGGTGCTAGATGTGTAGTGCTGGTAGATATGTTGTGGTGGGTGATGTGTAGGGTTGGTAGTAATGTAGTGGTGGTAGATATGCTGTGATATATGTGTAGTGGTGGTTGATGTTTTGTGGTGGTAGATGTGTATTGGTGGTAGATGTGTAGTGGTGATAGATGTGTAGTGGTGATAGATGCATAGTGGTGGTAGATGTGTAATGGTGATAGATGTGTAATAATGGTAGATGTGTAGTAGTGATAGATGTGTAATGGTGGTAGATGAGTAGTGGTGCTAGGTGTGTGGTGGTGCTAGATGTGTAGTGCTGGTAGATGTGTTGTGGTGGCTGATGTATAGGGTT